>JAJMJX010000034.1:0-33649 GCA_030563745.1 Kodamaea alishanica (nom. inval.)
TCGTGGTAGCGAAGGTAGTGGTGTGGTCGGCAACAGGAGCAGACGAAGAACTAGAACCTGAAATGATAGAAGTGGTAGTGATTGGTTGACCAGCTGAGTTAGTAGTCACTTCAACAACACCAGTTTCAGTTGTAGTAACACCAGCAGAGTTCGTGGTAGCGAAGGTAGTGGTGTTAGAGAATGCAGAAACTGGAGCAGAAGAAGAACTAGAACCTGAAATAACAGATGTGGTAGTGTATGAATTACCTGTTGAGTTGGTAGTGGTAAAGGAGGTGGTGTATTTAGTCAATGAAGTGGTATTTGATGAAGATTGAGCTGCTGAGCTTGAATTTCTTAAAGCTGTAAAGGAGCTGGCACTAGATGAAGATGATGACGTTAAGCTTGAATTATAGGCAGATGAAAAGCTTGAAGTTGTTGATGCTGAAACAGTAAAGTTTTTGCTAGCGGATGATGATGAAACTATTGTACTTGAAGCGACTGATGAACTTGATGCAATGCTAGTCAAGTTTTGGCCGCTAGTTGGGGGAACTGGTAAAGGTTGACAAACCATACAGCTACTTGGTTGTCCTGCTTGTGGTGGAGGACCAGTGTATGTGACACCGTTATTAAGAATCGTTCCGATACCGGGACCGAAAAATCCAGTAACAACTTTGAATAACAGAGGATCGTAACCAAGACCAATATTGAAGTTCTGACTTAAAATACCAGTGTAAAGAGTCAAAATACCAGTTTGTGCGTCATAGAGATATGGTGATAAAAGAAGACTATTAAGCGATAAACTCAACCCAATTGTATTACCATTACCGAAACCAGAAACTAAGAATGTTTGAGCAAGGGATAATGCTTCAACTTTAATAGACGATGTTGAACTTTCTAAGTAAATGGTTTGTTGAGGTGAGAATTCTAACAAAGAGTTCTGAATATAAATATTCGAACCGTTACCAACTGTTATACAACCATTACCGTTAACAACAGTAGTTTGGGTGTAACCTTGGTTATACAAACAAATTGTACCGTTATTTGTAATAGGTAAGGCGACACCACCAAGAATAACAGTACCCGTTGATCTTGTATTTTGATAGAATGTCATCAAACCATTATTGGTCCATGTGATTGAAGTGATCGACATAATTGGAATCCCAATGGCACCATTAGCAGCAAAATACATCTGACCATCATTATAGAAGGAAGAACCAACAAGATTATAAACTGGCGCTGTAAGTGATTCAACAGAGTTGAACGAGACAGTACCGTGGTTTGTGATTGGGAAAATGACACCAAGAAGAGTAACCTGTAAACCAATCAAACTTGTGAATGAAGTAATATAAAATCCAGCGTTTTTCTGAACCGTTAAAGAGCCAGTAAACGCACTGAGAGCATTATTGATGATGGAATAATAACCTGAGTTGATGTTAATACCACCTATCGATAAACTAATGGGACCCTCTGAAACTGTTGGCTTAGTAATGGTTAAACCAAGGACTAACACAGCTTGTATCACTGCGAAGTACAAAAGTTTATGAAACAACATATTAAATTGATGTGTCCAATAAGCACCGAATTTATCTAGTTTTTGTTTCTAAGGATTGGTAGCTTTTATGGTTTGATATTTTTGCGGCAATGCTGTATATTTATATCTTCAAGGCAATTAATAAGATATTAGGGTTTTTCATCCCGAATCGATGACCTATTCCCATAAAGTTTTCAATCGCTGATTGAATTAGGCTTTATGGTGCAATTCTAAGTGATTATTTCAAAGTTTTATGGATTTTGCATATCAAAAAGAGGACTAAATCAAAGTTGCATATTTGCACTAACGTATATCAAAAAATAAAGTGAAACTTTTTTTGAAAATCGTCTGAATTTTGTTGTTCAAACTCGTACAATTGAAATTAAGAACGGCATATTAGAAGATGAAAAAATCCGCAAAAAGCATAAAGTTACCCTAGAAAGAAAGAAGCCTGTTAGAGAATCATGTATATTTTTTGTGACATTTTACTATTGCGGTTAGGTGAATGACGGAAAATATTTACAGGCTCGCATCGATATGCAATACAACGCTCTGCAGACCACCAAAGAATAAACTATTTTATTTTTTTTTTTATGAAAAAATAAATTTTTCAAATTGAATAAAGTACTTAAAAATTATTAATACTAAAAGAGCCTAGTGTTGAATGTTTTATTAAACTAGGACGTATGACATGAACGCACCACCTATGATTCACCTTTATATCTTGTAAATGCATGAGGAAATTGGAACAGAGTTTCAACACTAATGATATTGCGTAGATGATGCATAAATATGAGGTATTTTTCAAACCATTTTAATTTACGTAAAGATTGGATTAAAGATATTTTTAAAATACAGCGTGATTGTGATTAATTTTGGAAAAAAATTTAAAGCTTGCCAGATATAATCTATTCCAAGTTTTTGACTAGTTGTGGACCCGAAAAAGGTTCTTTGATATTTATTTTTTCGGATTTAGCTATACCCTTGTGTCCCGATTTTATTTTATTTTTTCTGATGTATAATTGCTTACTATAATAGTTGAAAAACATTTTGTGTAGATATGCAGCAAAAATATGCAAAAGAATTCACTTGCGTCACCTGGGGCGACAACCTGAATATTGGACGTTTAACGAATGGAATATGCGAGAATATTACGAGAGCAAAAGAAAAGATTGTGTTAGGCAAAGAAACATAAGCAAGAAAGTCAACGAAATATACATTGAAGATTTCTTAAGATTAGTAATAACTGAACAATCAATTTTTTTTAGATTGATAACAAGAGAACAATAAATTTTTCAATACATATTTAATTGAAGAACAGCAAATATAAAAAGTTTATTATTCATGAATATCGAGATTTTTTATATTGATCACCATTACGAAAATATCTTTGAAATGCAATGCATTATTAATAATAAAAGTAAAAACAATAGAAAATAAATACGAACAAATTATTATTGTAAAGACTCACGAGGTAAATACGATTATTAACAAGAACAAAGAATATTGACGCCATTGCAGGAATAAGAATAACAATGTGAACATAATTCGAGGACAATTGTCGGATTAAAATCTGTGCTCCATAAATATCACAAATTAGTTGTGTGAAAAATTTTGAAGAAAAAATGCGGCAATCGGATAAAATTCATATTATGCAACATGATATGCATGAGAAATAAAATAGAAATTAGAAGATGAAATTAGCGAAATGGAAGGGGACCAAAAGTGAAGCAAAAAAATTTTACAAAGGAAGCTAGAGATATATAGAAAAAATTCGCTAGAAAGACTGTATTGAAATAGTAAAAAGCGAATCTTTTAGGGACACTATTTGCACCGGTACGGATCTCCAGTGTTGAAATAAAAAAAAAAAAGGTTCATGCAAAACGTCAAGGCGTATATAAATAATGTATTTACGAGTTTTTATTGTATATTAACCTTAAATACGCGAAAATACTCTAAATTGTTACTTCAGATCTCCTGTGTTGTGAAATTCCTCTACATAACCCTAACTGAGCCCGGGAACAAGCACTCTTGGTGCCGTGCTTGCATGCGTCAAATAGAACTTCTGCTGCTTTCACCTTTTTGAATATGGCCCCATTTTCTTAATTGAAATTTTGAAATTCGTATTTTACCGTACTTACATTTTCGGTTATGCTTGCCGGAATCTGTACCCTTTGGGTATTGTTTCCGCTCAAATTTACAAGAAATCTACGATTATGAATTTGCGCGGACGTCGGCAAGAATCCATGCAGAATTCAAAATTTTATTTTTTATGTAGTAATGATATTCTAAAGAAATTTCCATGATGGTAATCTTAAAAAATAAAAAAAGCATAATCACACTAAGTAAATTTAGAATTTCTAGATCCGCGCATGTCCGCGATCCGCTATATGCAGTATAGCGAATTTCATATTGTTGAACCGAACAAAACCCTAACTTGCTTTGCGTCCTCGATTGTTAAAAAAAACCGGGTAATAGGCAAAATAGGTATGCGTAAGATTTGTAATGCATAATTTCTAAATTAAATTTTAAACAATATTCAATCTAGATCCACATTTTTTAGTTATTGCTTTTAAACTTGTATTTTAAACAATATTCAATCTAAATCCACATTTTTTAGTTAATGTTGCGGAAAAATTTATATCGTAGAATGCTTGTTATTTTTTTTTTGAATTTTTGATGAAAATTACGTCAAAATCTTTCAAAATTTAATTATTTACAAGAGTCTTTTTTGGGTCATGGAATTTTAAATTGAACTTTTTGATTCTTAAGATTATTTTTTTTTACTATTTTAGAGTATTTAGTTTTAAACTTTACCTTATATGCTGATTTGAACAAGCGTGATAATACCTACGAGATGTTTTGTTAAGGTTTGTAATCAAGAGTTAAAATTGTGGCTTAACAGAAGTAGTGGTAGAAAATATTACTAAAAAGTTTAGATTTCATTCTATCAAGGTTTCTCAGGTTCTAGCCGAACTTTCTTCTTATATACAGCATATTCATTCAATTGGCAATAGAAATATTGCCCTTCTTATAAAACCACAATTCAAAATTCAAATTAATGGCATATGAAATATCGGTACTGTATATAATGACATGCGATGGCTCAACTATTGTTTATAAACCAAGGCAGTGCCATACTCTGCTCACAAAAAAATAATAAAACTGTACATCTGGGACCCTTGTAGAGATTGACCTTGCTAAATGACTATAACGCTTTAATTATATCAAATAACCACACACTATTAATTACAATCAAAAAAAAAAATGATTATAAGCCTTGCATGTCACCGTTTATTATTTTCGAGAACATCACAACAATACTCGATCGAATCAATAAGAGAAATACTAAGATAAATTGTTTGCTTGCCTTATAAATGTAATGGACGAGCACGTTATTTAGGAAGTTTTAACTCAATGTGTGCAAAAACTTAAAATTCGCTACGGTTCGACTTGATCACCTCTATTTTATATATCTTTGCACCATTCTAGAACCTGTGTTGAAATCAATAACCAATCAGAGTTCTCCTTAAAGTGATGTTTTTATATCCGCGTGCACACAATATTCTAAATTTCGATTGCGTTCCTATATATTGAGTATTGTTGTTCCGAAAGCTTATCGCCGGGCATATGTGCGAGTAATGAGTCAATCAAAATGTGTAGTGATAGTAAAATTTATACTTTTTTTTTCACGAGGCTGACGTAATGATTACATAAGAAGTTTAAAATTGGCCTATTTAGAAGGATTTTAAGGGTGTCAATAAACCTTTACTAAGTGGAATAGAAACAAAAGCTTGACCGGGATCCCAGTAGTGATTTTAGGGAGATATAAATGTGAAGCTTGAATCAAATAGGTCGTTAATAAGAGCTCGTACTAAGACGTTATTGTAGATTCGACTGCATTTAGCTTTTTTTTGCCTTTAATTCTTCTGTCTGGAGTAATATTGTTCTGCTTTTAAAAAAAAGCCTGGGTGTCGAGAAAACAATAAAGGCACCCGCGCTGTTGGGATAAAATTACGTAATGTCTTTTTATGCTAATCTTTAAATCAATTTTAGCTTTCTTTTTAGAATAGTTGGTTATAATACACCTTGATTCATACACGGTTCTAAGCTCTTTAATCTAAATTTACAAAGGAAGGTTTGATCTTTTCATACAATAAACTTCTTATTTGGAATTCAAATCCCAAATTGAAAAACATTCTATTCAAGATCAATACAAAGCCTTCTTCAATCACAAGCTACATTCTATGAACGACGGTCCATCGCCTTATCGATATTCTTTCGATTTTCTTCCAAAGTGGCATCAGTCACAGATGGTCGCCATCGAAAACAGCAGTAGTTTTGGCACGAGATGGAGTAATGACAATGAGAAAAGTTAAATGACTCGATAAAAATGATCAGCAGAAACTTATCTTCCATTCTACTTGAAGAAGTTTCCGGTATAGAAAGTGTATGGGGAATTTATTACCGAGCCAAAGAAAGTTTACCGTATAAAAGAAGAATGGACAATTTCACATGGCGTATGGGTTTCATTAAAAGACAATTTAAGACCAAAAATCAAATTGAAAGCCTTTCATTGCACCAATCAGAGCATCTACATGTACTTTGTTCACAAGGAAGCTGATCTACAATACCCTCTCGACTCTCAAATATCTACAGATATTCCCTCTATATCCTAATGTACAGTTTGGGGAAATGGGTGCAAAATAGTCGTGCACGTCCCAAATCGAACAAGCTCGACAACCAACAATAGATCCTACGGAAGATAGTTTCGATTATGTGGTCCATATTACTAATATGGGTGATCCAAAGACAATTGAACGGGATCATAACCTATAGAACGTTCATTGACCTCTAATACACATAAAAAAAGACTGGCAAAGTTTTCACCTTTGATTACTCCTGTCCCACATCATACTCTTGCGCAACCTACAAATGTTTCGATTTCAACAAACTATAAAGAATTACCACTTTCCCCATCAATAATTAATCAGTATGCATTTGAATTTTCTCTTGATCCACTTGCTTATAAAGGCGCTAATAATAATTTCAGCGATGTCCACAACCATCATATTACCAACAGTATCTTAAAACCTATAGCGGAGTTGAAGCCGTTGGCCCATCTAATATACTCAACCAATCTGAATCATTTGGAGAAACAACTAACAGACCCTGAAATCATACCAGCTGTATCCAATGGACGCACCACAACACCTAAGTTTGTGCGAAACGTCCACAGATCACTAAGTAGGCCACTTGATGTTACTAATTATCGTCTTCTATATACGAGGTATTTATTCGTAGATCAAAGAGTGGATCACTTGTCCTATCATGGATCATAAGTAGATCTCTTCATGTTACTAATTACCTCGTGTTGTATATCCACTGTATGTACTATATACTAATCAGGTATTTACTCATTCAGTGATCTACTTCGTAGATCACTTTGCAGATCACTTTGTTCGCTAACCCTTCACATGAATATCCAACTCAATTCCCTCCTTCATCACTTTCTCAACACTCCCTCCGCTCTGAACAATCTTTTTCTCCTTAAAAAGCTTCCCCAACTCCCGTTCAATCTCATTAATAAGCTCATTATACCCACTTGATTTTGCTCGTACTCGAGATTCTCTTAAAAATCGTTCTGATTTATCATAATCTGATACATGTAAATGTATCACTCCAAGTCCATAAGCGGCAAGTGCGATGATTTCCTGGAGCGATTTATACCCAGTTGAATCATCTTTCAACCCAACAAGTGATTTTTTTGAAGCTTCAAGAACTGACTCATAAGCTGCAATCGATAATTTAACACTATTTTTTTTACCTTCAACGCTTTTCAAAAACTCACTCTCATCTTCAACAGACATTTTATCTGTTGAATATTTTCTCTTTAATTGAATTTCTTTAGTTTCAAACTGTTCAGCTTGAAAATATAAAATTGAACCGAGGTTACATTGTGCAAGTAGTATCTTCAGAGGTTCGAAATCTGCCAATATCATTGTTTGAATAGCAACCATTTTGAGTTTGGCGGCGTAAGAGAAGTCTCCAAGGATCAAACAGGTTGCACTCAACACATCCATTGCATTGAAGAATTCGTCTGTAAATGGTTCCAAGAATTCGGGGTGTTTTTCAAGGATAAGTAATTCTTTTTTACCTAACTCATCACTTTTTGACTCATCCTCACTTATAAAATCAGTGATTGATTTCCCACCCATTGAAATTTTGACTTCATCTTCTGCAATTTGTAAATGAGTGATCAAAATCGCCTTTACTAAATGAGGAGCATTCAGATTAAGTTGGGCCAACTTTAAAGCGATTCTTAAATCTTTTTGAATGAGATGACGACGAAACAATTGGTTGATCAAATTATCTTTATCGGTTAAAACAGTCAAATATAAAGTCGCAATTTCATTATAAATCAATGCAGCATCTTCATTCATATTAAGACGTTCAAACATTTCACCAATTTTCAATTGAATTCCAGTATATTCATCGCTTAGTTTATCCATTTCGAGTTGATTACATAAGTCAAGTGCTTCCAAGTAATGTTTTAAAGCTAATTGATAATCATTTTCTCCTTTATCACTTTCAGCCCATAATCCTTGACGTAAGATTGAAGCAACACTTGTAGGGAAGGTATGTTTGGGCCACCACAAGTAGTAAGCCCCACCAATTATTGAAGATATCCCCAATGAATAGTAGAGGAATTTTTTGAACCGAGACACAGGTGGTTTATATTGTTGATGATAATTGTATTGTGAGTAATATCTGGCACTTTTCAGTACTTGAGATTTACACTTTAAAATTCTATTTAGGGGTCCACCCTTTAGTACTCGTCTTGTAAACATGGTTGTTGCTATTTAACTTAAATTTTAAAACTTAACAAGTAAAATGTAAACTGTAAAAAAAAAAAATTCACTCTTCTTTGTAAGCAATGTCCAATATACTTTCTGTATTCAATCCTCCACCAGCCAGGGACCTTCCTGAAGTCGAGTGTTTACCATGTACTGCCATTCAAGGGGCAGTTTCCGTGTTGGGTGGTGCTTATATGGCGTCGACGTTACCGTTTAGAGACTCAAAGAACTTGATCGACGTGGTGAAGAATCCATTATGGTGGCAACGTTCAGTGCGACTTAGTGGTGGTGGAATTATATGTTTTGGAATCTACAGATTAGGACAGGCTGTGCAGATGTTACGAGATGATATTAATGTTAAGAAGTGATGTTTAGAGATGAAATTTTATGAAGAATTTGAATGTATATGATTACTCAATATGTCAACCGGTGGTACCTGAATCTATTATCTTTCTACAATAGAGTTCATAACCTGGTTTTTAATATTGACGTATGCGCATATTGAACCCGGACTGAGACCGACTTGTAGCCTTGAGATATTATTTGATCGTGTGAAGATTGATTTTGTGTTTGTATATTTCTTACCCCTCTGTAAGGGTGCAATAAAAACTTTTTACCTTGCATACGCAATTCTTAAATTTGAAACAATATAGTG
Organism: Kodamaea alishanica (nom. inval.); assembly: GCA_030563745.1. Classification (NCBI taxonomy): domain Eukaryota; kingdom Fungi; phylum Ascomycota; class Pichiomycetes; order Serinales; family Debaryomycetaceae; genus Kodamaea; species Kodamaea alishanica (nom. inval.). Next base: position 9,023 of record JAJMJX010000034.1, read on the forward strand.
TTCAGGTACAATTGTAATAATAAGTGAGTATGTTGAACCGACAACAACCGAATGACGTAGTGGCACTGTTCACAAGCAAAAAGAAAAGACCAACACAATCGATTACGAAATCGTGCACGAATCAAAATATCTAACCTCACATGCATCTGTGTCGAAAAAGGAAAGCGGAAAGTTGCCCTTGGTATGTCTCTCCGCATGTATGCAGGACCCACAACTTTATTTTAAGAATCAAGATTATAAAGAGTTAATATTACGTCATATTATTTATATGTGTATTTAATCAATGTGTATATGTATCTACACATATGCGAACTAGTTATAAATATTCTTATTAAAATCAATGAAATCAACTTTTTATTAATCAAACAATACAGTGCAGTTCTAAACGGTTTGCCAGGGACCAATACAAAAATAGTTCAACAACACGTCCACAAAATTAAATGTATGACAAAAGTACACCCTCAAAAAAATAAAATAAAAGACCGCATAAAAAATAAGAAAATAAAAGAAATATATTCAAAAAAAACAACCTCGACAAACTTACACTTGAATTGAAAGCATTGCCCCTTACAAAATAAATGTGTAAGTAGTTGCCAATAGTATTAAAAATACACAATATGTGGTGAATTAAGGCATTTTTAAGTACACTTTTTTTTTTCTCACATTTTTTTTTGCAGGTTTTACTTGCAGGATTAGCAATCATAATTAGATTTTATACATATTGCAGTTTGGATGCATTTTATTACGTAGTTGAATCGAACTAAATTTATATAAATACCGTTATGCGCAACATCATTTGAATTTTTAAAAGCATAAACAGTGCTCACCACATTTCATAACCAAGATCTTGAATCATAATAAGTAACCAATTATGGAACAACCATTTCTTGGGACAGAATTGGATACACATCATCATCAGTCTCAACTAGCAAGCTTGCCGCATCCGCATCAACCAAGGATATTAAAGATGAATAATGGATCTGGACCTGGTCATGGCCCGGGACTTGGTCCCGGATCTCACCCTCCTCCTTTAACTGCACATCCAAACTTACCAAATCAAGTGGTTGGTATTGAATATGATTTAAGTAATAATCTTTTATCGGAACAAGAACGATTCCAAAGGTTTATGCCCACAATGCAACAGTATCCCATGGCACCTTTGAATCAGTATAATCAATATGGACAAAATCTAAATCAGTATCTGAGTGTAACACAGTCTGGATATCCACAATATACGGCTCCTTTGATTCAAACTCCATTACCACCTCCGACTTATTACGAGGAGAATGAAACAAAATCTCGTGCATCTTCATATTCAGAAAAAGGATTAGTCCAACCAATCCCCCCACTTCATATTCAGCAACAAATTGTGAATCTGAATGCTGATTTGGGAGAATCTCAGACTGTTCCAATCAAGGCAGACCCTTCACCGTTGCTTTCACAAGCTCTTGCCAAAACCAATCCGGAATCAATACCTCCGGATCAAATGTTACGAAGTCTGTGTTCAAGATGTAAGAAAGATTTCGATCAACCTCTTATTATTCCCACTACCAATAACAAAGATGGAGGAGGCCCGAAATTCCTTGCAGAACCCAAGATTTTCAAGTTATGCCAACATTGTAGAGATTTACAAAGACAACGATCTCGTAGATGGCAAAAAAAGACAAAGGATAAACAGGGGGCATGTAGACGATGTGGATCTGATATACCTGTTGAAGAGCAAAAGTTTGTACTTTGTCCACTGTGTCGACAAAATTTACGAAAAAGAAAGGCAAACCGAGCAGCTCAAGGTCGATGTGTTCATTGTTCTGGTCCATTAGATGCTTCAATAATTACTGATGAAAAAAAATTGGATAAAGATTCGGAAAGTCCAAGTGATTCACGGTCAAGATTAGGCAATTATAAAGTTTGTGAACGATGTCGAGAAAATGATAAGATTCGACGTACAAATTTAGAAAAAATGGGTAATTGTAATCGATGTGCAAAATCTTTAGATCCTTTGGATGTTGGAAGACATAAAGTTTGTATATCATGTCGAACTAGAAAGAAGAAATTATCTCAAACTTTGAATACGACTAGTAATCCTGGATCGAATCTTTCAGGTTCAAACCTTACATCAAATCCGATTACAGGAAATCAGATTACAGGTTCGAATCAGATTTCCGGGTCAAATCAAATGGTTCCATCGGGGAATTTTGGTGATGCACATTTCATGCCACCTCAAGTTACACAACCTCCTATGGGGATGATTTCAAATGATCAAGGTGTGATCTCAATGTTGGCAGGGCCGAGTGGAGCCACTGGTGGTTCGACCGCACCTTTTCAACAACAGCAATTTGCTTATAATCAGGCTGTGCTGCAGGCACAACAGCAAGCTTTTAATCAAGCAATGGCACAAGCAAATGCTCGTCAGCAACAACAATCGTATGCAGCGACGTTGGGTGTTAAGGTTGAGGATTTTCCGTATAATCAATAGGTTATTTATTGGGTAATATGTATGTATATTAGGGATTTACAATGAGAAGTGACCGCGAAGTGACCTGCGAAGTAGGTCACTGAGTAAGTCATTGAGTAGTAGATTAGTAGACGAAGTGACCTGCCAAGTGGGTCACGGAGTGGCACAAGACGAGTAGGGAAGTGATCTACGAGGTATGTCACTGAGTAGCGGAGGAGTTAGAGTATCTCGAGGTAGGTTAGTGGGTATTCACTTCCCACTCTCTCGCTATTCTCCTTAATGTCTCCCTACTGTCTCCCTACTGTCTCCCTACTGTCTCCCTACTGTCTCCCTACTGTCTCCCTACTGTCTCCCTACTGTCTCACTACTGTCTCACTGCTCACTACTCACTACTCACTTCTCACTGCTCACTGCTCACTACTCGCACACGCGCTCACTCACTCACTCACTCCTCACTCACTCCTCACTCACTCCTCACTCGCTTCGCTCGTTCGTTCGTTCGCTCGTTCGTTCGTTTGTTCGTTTCGTCGCGCTCGTATTTTTCGCGCTTCAAATTATCGTTCAATCAAACCTCTCCTTATCCTTACAAAATGATGAATCTCAACAACACGTCACTGTCATCATTAGGGTCCAACAAAGATAAGGATTTGCCTCCCATTCCACCCGGAACCTCTCCTCTCGGTGGATCCCTCGATGGATCCATCAGTGGATCTCTCTGCGGAACCCCGCCTGGAACCCCTCTAGGAACTCCTGGCTCTTCCAACACTCCATTACACACTCCAACTCAAGAATCGATTTTAGAAGCCAAAACCTTGAAAAGGAAAAACTTTAAGAAACTATCGTTAAATTCATCACCAATCAAAGATGATACACTCAAATTTGATCCCAATTCTTTACGTGAGAAGAGACATAACATGAGGCCCGCACCTATCTTGAATCTTACCAATGAACCAATCAAATCAAGAATCGTTAGTCAAACTATAAACAGAAGCAATGGAGATTCAAATTCGATGATACATCAGTTTACAAATTTGAAATTAAAGAAGAAAAGGCAAACGGTTATATCTTCAATATCTCCTACAAAATCATCTGCATCTTCTCCCATTGACCCAAAGTCACCACTCGATTCAACGCCACTCGACACATTTGAATCCTCGCCGATCTCAACAACCGCATCGTTCAAAAGCACCGATCTTGTAACCCTCAAGTCACTAGGATTCGGCAACTCAGGAACCGTCTCAAAGATCCTACACATCCCTTCACAAAAAACCATGGCCAAAAAAATCATCCACATTGATCTGAAAACCGTAATCAAAACTCAAATCATACGAGAATTGAAGATCTTGCACGAATGTCAATCTCCGTTTATCATTGAATTTTACGGGGCATTTGTAAACAATAATAATACCATTGTGATCTGTATGGAGTATTGTAATTGTGGCTCCTTAGATAAGATCCTACCATTATGTGAGTATAATCAATTCCCCGAATTTGTGTTGAAAAAATTGGGATATTCAATCTTGTCAGGATTGAACTATTTATACTTGACTCATAAGATCATCCATAGAGATATCAAGCCAAGTAATGTGTTGATGAATCACAAGGGAGAATTCAAGTTGTGTGATTTTGGAGTACTGAAAGAATTGACCAATTCTCTTGCAATGGCAGATACATTTGTAGGAACTTCAACTTATATGTCACCCGAAAGAATCCAAGGGTTGACTTATGGGATCAAGTCGGATGTGTGGTCGATGGGGTTGATGATGATTGAGTTGTCAAGTGGGTTTCAAGTTTGGAATGATGATGAGAATGTTCAGGCATTTCTGAATAATGGAGGTCCAGAAGGAATTTTGGATTTGTTACAAAGAATTGTTAATGAAACTCCTCCAACCTTGACCAATAAGATTAATCCGAAAACAAAGATGAAATATGATGTGGTGTTGTGTCAGTTTATTGATCTGTGTTTGATCAAGAATGATGTGGAGAGAAAGTCTCCATGGGATTTGTTGAGTGATAAGGATGGGTTTTTGAATGGTGTAGAGGAAGGGAGGTATGACAAGGAGATGAAGGTTTGGGCGAAGAAGATACGGAAGTTGCATAAGGATTCGAAGGAATCGCCAAGCACGAAATGATCACCTACGAAGTAGACCACTGAGGGGCCAGTAAACGAGCAAACGAAGTGATCTATAGAGTAATTCACTGAGTGATTACTGGGGAGCCCGGTGATACTGAGGACCTGGTGATCACTATGAAAACAAAACACTCTACGCACTACATCACTGGTGAGCCGTAGTTGAAGACTACCTACGGACTAGATGGTGAGTCAGAGTAATTAACAGGTTCCACGAGTATTTCAGAGATCTACTCGATCACTAATATTTAAGTATATATCTGCACCTATTCTAGATCAACCCAAGGTATCAAAGTATTTATGTAAACCGACCACCCAGATTACTGAGTATGTAAGTGCGAGCGAACAAACGAGCGAAGCGAGTGAGTGAGGAGTGAGTGAGGAGTGAGTAAGGAGTGAGTGAAGAGTCAGTGACGAGTGAGGACTCAGGAGGTGAAAGGAGTGAGTGTATACCCTGGATGGCCTGTTAGAGTATCTGCCGGTGTATTCGTATCTGCAAATTGTATATCAGCCTACTCTGAAAACTGTAGCAGTAGGGAGTGACAGGTAATTGGGGACTAAAACTCGGGAATCTCGTGGAATTTTCTCGCCGGAGATAAACCGGTCTCGCCGGAGATACGAGGGTGCGAGTAGAATGAATCAAAGCTCTTATCCAAGAAGATCACTGAGCTCTTTCTCTAACCAGCCCACTCAGTCATCCCGTAGATAAGTGTGATTACTTAGTGTGTGGTTCACTTCGTTCTATACACACCTCAGCTCACCATGCAACCCATTACACCTCACACTGCAACAAAACAACCCACAACTAAAACACCGAGTATACTCCGAATTGGCCCCACATATACAACACAACCTCAACCTCGGCTTGATCCTCTTCACCATCTTCCTCTTTTTAACCCTCGGTTCTTCTCCTGCAGACTCGATATTATCAATGAATTGGAAATTCAAATTGAGAATCGTATTTATCGAAATGATATTTCGTTCTTCTTCAAAATACAGATTCAAATTTCGTCTTGCCAGTAAAATCTTTTTAGTCGTGGGAGTATTTCCCAATCTAGACTTGACGTTTTTAGAGTCTGTACTTAGATAAGTTAAGTTCTTTGGTAGTTCAAACTGATTGCTTGACCCTTCTCTATTGAGTTCGGTGAGTCTTTTGGATACGATTCTTTCCAATTGGATCTGCTGTGTGGACTTTAACGGGCCGTTGCTGGACTGCTCGTCGTTGACTTGGGTTTGTATGTTCATCAACAGATTGACATTGTAATTGACTTTTGGACGTCCTTTCTTTTCTTCTGAGGTGCCATCGGGAAGCGAATTTTGAGTGAGGTAGTTTCTTTGATTGTTTGAACGTGCGGTGAGGTTGATTGACGACGTGAAGTAGACCGTCGACGCTTTTGTCGCGCTTGTTTTGGGGAGTTCTTCGACTAGCATGTTGTAAAGAGTAATGATGATTATTTTGAAAAGATCTGTGCCGCAGTAGATAATGGTATGTCCGTGCCGCAGTAGTGCGCAACGGGATTAGAGAGCAGACCAATGACCATACAGAGCAGGTACTGTAGGTCTACAGTACAAGTGGTGTGCTTACACATTGGGCCATATAGATACTTACAGGTGTATGTAGATATTTACAGGTTTATTGGTACAGTCATATGGAGTTATTGTTATATACAGTGGACGTAATTACTGTACTGACGGCGTAAACACTATACTGGCTTGGGTCAGTACTAGTGACACTACGGTGACACTACTCAATGATTTACTTTATAGATCATTTCGTATTACTTCTTAGCATCCTCCCTAATCTCTTCACTCGAAAACGGATGATCCTCTCTGGCTTTATCCAACATTGGCTTGATTTTCTGAGTGGCCAAAGCCGTATTCACACAGGTGATGTAATTATCCCACAATTCGGTACACTCATTTTGAAGCGACTTTCCTTGTAAAAACTTTTCTGTGTACCATTTGTTGAAGCACTCGTCGTACTGAGTCTTTGCGTCTGTGCACTCAGGAGCAAACGATACCGACATGATATTTCCCATTGGTGGTGTAGTAATTTTCAATTTGTTAAACTGTAATTGTTCTGTAACTTGTTTCTTAACCTGTATTCTATAAACTGTAATGTGTAACCTGTAAAAATGTAACCTGTATTTTTTTCAACTTTTACTTTTCTTCAAATTCCCAGACGCGTCTTTAAATTACACATCACAATGAAAAGGTACTCAGTTGCGCCCTCCTCCGCAAGGAGAAAGTCAACGATGAACTCGGTCCACGGAGAAGACTCCCTTGCCGCTGCACGTGAGGAGCTAGAAAAGCTAGAACAAGAAACCACGCTTGTTCTTCAAGAAATCGATAAGAACATTTCTCGGGCAAATGCAGTCATCAATGATAGGCTAGTTCCCATCATAAAAGAATACTCAACAGAAAGCAAGAAGGTCTGGACCAACGCGGGCTTCTGGAAGTACTTTTTCGAACAATCTGCCAACGTTGAGCTCAAGAGTTATGAAGACCCAATCACTTCAAATACTGAAATCAACACTATTGCAAATTCTCGTAATTTACTATATACACAAGATTCAAAATCAAATTTCGAATTAAATGGTGAAAAAATATTCAAAAAACCACTCAAACCGCATTTGGATGAGTCAACTCCGACTTGGACTTTGGAACAAACAAAACGACGGTTCGAGGCTTCGACCCCTCAATTGGATCTGACACAGTCTGAGAGTGTCTCGGTACAACCACCCGTCTTGACCAACTCCATAGATGAGTCTCCTACGAAAACCTTGAGACAATCTCTTGATTCATATCATAAAGTGTCGATACTGCCTCGTAAAAAAACCCCTAAAAGAAACGTTGTTATTGAAGAAACGAGAAGACGATCTTCTTTGATTCAAAATTTGATCAATTCTTCTCCGACTTTACCCGAGCCTCCGGTATTAAGATCTGAGCTTGCGAGTGAATGGTCTGAAAAATCTGATAAAATTGAAAAGTTAGATAATGGAAGTTTTTCACCAGTAAATTTACCACCCGAGTTATCTCCGGTAAAAGCCGATACCACCCTTCAAAGATTCCCAACAACACCCAATTTTGTAGAACGATTAAGTGGTGGGGTCAGATCGGATTTAACACCGTTGGGAATCCGATATGGTGCCGATGATAGTGATTTGCAGCCACCTCCCAAATTGCAAAATGAAGTTGATCAAGACGAGCCTATTTTCACCGAACTAGAAGAAGTCCCGATACCTGATTTACAAACGATCGAGTTACCCAAGAATCAAAGGTTTGAAGAATCGGCACAAAAGAGACAGAAACATGATAATGTATTTTTGGACCCGGGGTCGGCAGGTTCGACTATTTATCATTCGATGAGACAAGGATCCAGGGAAAACACGGGACATGTAAACACTTCGAACCAATCCAATTCAATCTCTCACATCTTTGAAGAAGCCATGAATAAGATGAATAGGGACCATGAATCAGATCAAAGAACGACTTTTGAAGTGAAGGATGTTTTGGAGGTGAATGAAGTGAGTCAGGATGTGACGGAGAATTCTACGAGCGAGTTGGGGTCGATGTTGCGTGAACGCTTCAACAACTTGACCAACTATGGGAAGCGTAATGTGTAGGTTTTTGATGTGGAAATTGAGCGCACAATGTGCGTGAACAAGGATGCCATTGCGAGAAAACGCAAACGAGTGAATGCGGAGACGACACAATAAGTGCCAGAGTGAGAGCGCAAGTGCGTGAGCACGTACGCAATGACTGCGTAGAGTGAGTATGCGAATCCGCAGTGTTTAGTATCGCAAAGATCGGTACCGCAGGTACCTGCACCAATCTAATGATAATTTGTATACAATATACCCTGTAATGAACTGTTGTAGACCTGAAAACGTACTGCGGTATTGATCTTATTACCAGTTGTCATGTCACGTTGTTCACTTTACAGTTAATGTGGTACTCATAATGTTAGAGATCACTTCTTGATTATTCCAGAATTTTGTCTAAATTTGTAAAAACGGGTATATGAAAAATTTCTGTCAAAATGTCAAATCAGTGACTTGAATAAACCTTTTAATTAGACCATGAACTTGACTGTTCTCTCTGCTCAATACCGTTGACTTGAATTACTTATTATTCGTAAATTTGCACCCAAAAAAATTAAAAAAATGGACGAGTCCGGAGTCGAACCGGAGACCTTTCCCATGCTAAGGGAACGCGCTACCAACTACGCCACACGCCCGTTTATATATTACTTGTAACTAGTGTGCAAATACCTGCCTTACAACTCGGCAACCTCACGAGTGAATCGATTGAATGAGTGATACTAACCATATCGCAGTAACATCTTTATACTTGTAAAGTAGAGGAGGTCTATAGTTTAGTCTTACATATTATATGACAATGTCCCGTTTCTTATTGGCTCACCTATAAACAACACCAGTTGTAATCAGCTAACAGTTTCTTTTTTCCTCTCCAGTTGCTTAGTAAACCTCGCGTTTTGATTGGCCCAAGTTTTGCAAGCGGCCGAACGCGCGAAAATCGCAAAGCGGTCTCAAAATTACAGCGGGCGTATATAAAGCGGGCAATGGACGGTAATTCAACATCACAATCAATAATTATAATAAATAAAATGGCTTGTACTGCTGCTGAATGTGTTTGTGCTAAGAAATCCACTTGTTCATGTGGTGCCCAACCAGCCTTGAAATGTAACTGCTCAAAGGCCGGTGTTGAAAATGCTGTTCCTGCTGCTGGTGATGCTTGTGCTTGTGGTAAGAGAACCAAATCGGGTTGTAATTGTGGCGTTGATTCCGTTTGTGACGGATCAAGGGAAGGAGAAGTTGATTTTACTAATTTGAAATAGGGCGCTTACGTAAGAGATCACGTGTTTAGTTCATTGTATAATATTTTTAAATTAATATTTGTCGTTAAATGTCGCGTAAGTGTCTTTAAATGTCTTGAGGAATTTAATTATTAAATTAACGTTGAAAAATGTCTCCGCCACCATTCATCACTATTCCTACCCCATCATGCACCATTCGGGACTACAGAAGAAGGTTCTCACGCTATATCGCCAATGTATGCGCAGTGTCTACATGAAACCGACCGAGTCGCAGAAGGCGTGGAGACATTACATCCGTGAAGAGTTCAACAAGCACAGTCACGTGCCGAAGAAGCTGTTTCTGGTAATTGAACATTTGCTTCGTGTCGGTGAACGTCGTCATGAGATGTACCTGAGCCCACACATCAAGACGGTCCATTAGTGTTGATAAGTTGATAAGTGTATACGAATAAAGTGAATCTGATAGAAACTGTAAAGTGTAAAGTGTAAAGTGTAAAGTGTAAAGTGTAAAGTGTAAACTGTAAATGACAAGTAAACTGTAAATTAACTAGAAACTGTAAAGTGTAAACTGTAAATTAACTAGAAACTTTAAATGAACTACAATTCTAACTCTCTACTATAACTCTGTAACTCTATTTCATCTACCCTGCAAATACCTTTTCATAATGATTCAAAATAAATTCTGTTACATCATTACGATGTCCCATATCTAACATTTCCTTTTCTCCAGACTCATCACGTGCGATTGTAGGTGCAAATACAACCAGTAAATTTTTAATATTCATTCGATTAACTGATGCATATGAATTAACAAGTGATAAATGTCTGCATAATAATTTTAAAGTTGCTTTATTTGCAGGAGGTAATTTTCCAATTACACGTGACCGGATTTGTAATATCCGTTTTTCAATTTGTGAAGGAGGAAATGATGTTGCAACTCGGATAAATTCATCATAAAGTGCATATGGAATTAATGGATCGGGTAATTTACGTAAATACCGTTTTAATGCCGATGTAACTGCATTTATATCTCCATTTATTGTATCATTAACTTTTAATAATTGTTTTTCATCAGGTTTTGCAATTGTAAGGGCAAATACATTTTCAATATTTGCTATTGCAGAATTACCTCCTGAGATCCGATAAATACCTTCAACATCAAGACCTCGTGATTCAACTTCTTCAATACATGTAGTTATAATCCGAGGAATTAATGATTGTTCATAATCAGCCCGTTTTTGAATTGTTGAAGTGAAAAGTGGGGCATTTGTGGGGTCGATTGATGTATCATCAGAGTCACCATTTAAAAATGAGTCAAGAATATTGGTTGACCTTGATTTAATAAATTTCCCTTTTTTGACCGAAATTGTATTTGTTGATGTGTCTGCATTAAGCACTGGTTTGGGACTCTGGGTTGGAACTTGAATTGCATTAGATGAATAACTCTGACTAAGTTTATTCTGATGTTGTATCAGTTGTGACTGCAGTTGTAAGGGAGGTGTTTGAGTGACTTGAACTTGACCATTCTGTACCAAGTTGGCAGCATTAAAACCTATTTTGGGTCTTCGCCAGAATTTCAACCGTGTTGCCTTTTGAGTATCTCCTGTAGGTTCATCTGCAAGGTCGGAATATGCAACACTAACCGGACCTGAATTATTTGAAGAACCAAATCCAAGTACTGCATTGGCAGCAGCAGGGCTACTAATCACACCCGAAGTCGATAAGTCGTTATATAACCCACCATTCTCAAGCTTATGAGATGAAAAATTATTGAATGAAACCTCTAATTGATGATTCTGTTCCAGTAATACTTGATTGATCTCCAACAATTTTTTTTTACTACGTTCCAATTCAGCAACCTCTTTAATTAATGAGTCATGTGTTGCCGATTCCTTTGCAATCCGTGTTTGAAGTTGTGAGAGCTCGGTTGTTAAGCGATGCTTATCATGCATCAAACTGCGTTTTTGTACATTAAGTTGCGTCACTTCATGCTTAAGTGCACGCATGTCAATGCCCGAATCGGGCAGAAGTGGAACAAATGAATTTTCTCCAAAAACGTCAGAGAACCCTCCGGTGCCAACCTTAGCTGATGGGGTTGCTGGTGCCGGCAATGGTGGCGTTGTATATGCAGAGCCACCTCCAATCGAACCCTCGGAGAAGTTGCGCGCGTGCCCGCGCTGCACTTGCGGCAGCTGGTCTTCTTTGCCCTTAAGAAACCCGAGTTTCTGGCCAATACTGGCTGCGGTGATGCTGGAACCCCCTGAAATCGATCGCTTGTGCTTGTGGAGTGACAATTTGGGGGTTTTAATCAAGGTGTTTCTACGCAGGAGCGACCCAAACACTGAGCCGGCGTCATCCTCCAAGTTGGTCACACTGGGCGTGGCCGATTGTCGCGTGACCTGCGTGTCGGTACCGAGCGAAACACCTTCCAAACCAAGACCTTTGGGTGTTGTGTCTTGAGGTGGGGGACGTTTTTTAACAGGAGTGGATGGTGGGGCAATTGCGGGGCGTGGCAGGATCGGCATGTGCAGAAGCACATGCGGTGTCAGCTGACCATTGTCATCACTTTCATCAATATTTTCAGTTGAAATATTATCAATTGTTTCAACAACACGTGCTTGTCGATTAGCTTTTGCATATGGAGAGGAGGCACCTGACCGGGGGCGTGACTCATCGCTAGGCGGAAGGTTGAGTGCGGCGGCACGTGGCTCGCGCAGTGATTCGACCTCATTTGCGTCCGCGGTATGGAATGCATTATCATGGAACTGGTTGGGCGATAAGATGAGCAAGTTAGTCTTGGGTTTCGATTTGGGAGCGGGTGACATTGGTGGTACCGGCGGGGTAGTTTTGGGAGTTATATCAACTGGTGGTTCGAGGGCATCACGTGACTGGAGATCAGGTGATACACCCACCGAAGGCAGTTCTGGCGGTGGAGGTAAGATCTTTGCGTACGCACTGGCGTCATGGAACGTCGACGTGCTATTGTTGTTGGACATGTAGGTCTGTATGAGTGAGCTCGTGCTTGTTTGTAAGTCTGTTGTACTTTTTAGGTCGGGCGTTGAGTCGTTGGTGCGTTGTGGTGTTGAGTCGTTTGTGTGTTGGGCACGCGCCAACTCGCGGGTGCGTTCACGTGCATTTAGCAATGCCAACTGATTCTTCTTCTGGTCATGTTTCCGTTTCTTTGCCATCAACTTCTCGTGACAGTCCATACAGAACAAGCCCTTAGAAGTTCTAGCATACCGCAAGTCCTCGATCTTTTGTTTGCACAGCCGGCACTTGAAGCAGTTTGAGCAGTACGCCTGGTCACCCGTCAAGATGGCCAAGTCGTCGATCTTCTTTGAGCACTGCTTACAGCTGTAGCTGCAGTCCGAGCAAATGAGGTTGCCATTGCCCAAAACGAGAAAGTTTGAATTGCACCCCAATGAAGACCCGCATTTGGAACACTTGAAGCAGTCAATATGCCAGCGGTCGTCACCCAATTCGTATGCATGCCCCTCATAGATGGGATTTGAACATTTCTTGCATGTTTGTGTCTGGGTTTGAGGGTGTATTTCTATATCTGTATGTGTGTCTGTTTCTGAACGCGTTTCTTGGATTTGCATCTCCACGTCTTTATTCACCACTTGCTTCCTCCCAGCATTCCCCACGCCCGGCTCTATACTCCTCTCTGTTCCGCTCTCTGTCGCGCTCTCTCTCACGCTCTCTGTCATCGTGTCCTCTACTTGTGTGTTAAATCGACAAGTGCAATTGAAAATTAAAACGTATATTTTTACAGGTTATAAGAAACCCCTAAATCAAAAGAGACGATGAAATTACGCGCAAGTCACGTTTTCACCCTACATGCTCTTATCAAACACCTCTATGTTTGATCTACACCCGGTCGTCTGTCTAGACTCAAGATCAGTGCCGCAGTACTACCTCGAGCCAAGATCTGTGCCGCAGTACTACTTTGAGTTACTACACTTTTCGCGTATCCTAATCGGGTAATTCTATTGGGGGTGTACGTCACAAATTAGAATGTGCACATATTTTTGTCTAATCTTACATAATCACAACTCTTTTGCAGTCAAATCTTGTTTGATGCGAAATGGGCGCCCACGCCAGTCAATCTCGTGTCCCATCATTGCCATAACCCATATCGGTAATGCAAGCATTTCCCGCATCATCCATACTTTCAACCATTGAATGAATGTCGAGTCTTGCTGTGAATATGAGGTAAGCCATGTAGGTGAATCTGCATGCACACCAGCAAGTGCTGCGCTCACCAACGCATTATATTGCACGTAGTCTGTAAGAATCCAGACCAACATGTGCATTGCAAAAAAGCGCAAGTTAAACCATTGTCCCAAGTAAAGCGTCGAAATTGCATACGTGCCGAATGCACCACAAATGATCGACTCGGTTGTTGGTTCGATGAGAGTCGCCATAAGTACCATGTACTTGCGCACACGGAGCCAGCGCACACGGCGCGCAATGTAGTCCTGCATGCCATTGTGCGAGCTTGTTTCATCACCGCCAAATGGCTGGATGACAACGTCTCCTGTCAACCCGGTTCTTGCACACACATTCTCCCATAATGCAATGGCAATCATGTTGTCTTCTCCGATATACCTTGCAAAGAACTTGATTGCATGGCCTATGCCCATAGCACTGTAATATTGTGCATCATGCATGACTTGACGTGTATTGAAAAAGCGCGAGTCTTGACGTTGGTTGATGCGTTTTACAGAAGTGTCCAAATCGGACTTGCGGTAGATGTTTGACTTGCCGTTGACACAAGGTGCAATAGCGAGGTTATTGAGTGCGACATAAAACTTGGAGTGGGAGGTCAAAAGGAACATTTCATCGAGCTGTGCACCGAGTTGGGAGGCACCTTGCGCACCAAATTGGGATGGGTCTTGCTCACCAAATTGGGAAGCCTTCACACACAACGCAAGAGGTACATGATGAACCAACTTAACCTTGCGGTCTTCTCCGCATTTCCGACCATTATTCAAATTCTCATTCAACGACCTGACCAGGTTCTTCAACACATTTGGAGATGCCCATACATTCGAATCCATCACCCATAGAATATCATATTTGGCACGTACAAACCCTTTGGCCAAATTGTTCACTTTAGGATTCGGACCAAAATGATCATCACTTCGATTTGTTGATACATCATAATTATTACTAATTAAAATCTCGGCGTTAATACTTGGATATTTTTTAATTAAACGCAGTAGAATCGGTATCGAAGGATCTCTTGCATCATCTATGCATAATAATATCTGTAACTTTTGATGAGGATAATTCTGTTTAAAAGAAGATTCTAAACAACTACTTAATTCGGGATCAATTCCTTTTATAGGACGTATAATCAGAACACCTTCAAATTGATCCGAATTTTTCACAAGAGATGGTTTTCGAAATTTGAGCATGAGTTCAAAAAAACCGATATATGCAACGAGAATGATGGCAATGTACCATATAAGGAGAATGACGGCGAGACATATTCGTGGGTACGACAAGTCTGAAACGGTGATTTGAAACATGGTGATGTGAAAAATTTGATGTGTCAAGATGTTTTGTAGGAGGTTGGTAGGTACACGACGACGAACGAACGACGAACGAACGAACGAGCGAAGCGAGTGAGTGAGTGAATAGTGACGAGTGAGTGAGAGAGGAATAAGAAAGGAGTGAGTGAGTAGTGAAAGAGTAGTGAGTGGTTACTGCGTGAGAGAAGAGTTCACGAGTAGTGAGTAGTGAGAGAAGAGTGCGCGGGAGACGAGTGCGAGAAGAATGCATGTGCGAGTAAGTGCGCGTGCGCGTGCAACTACTGAAGAATGAGAGAGTAGTGACAGTTGGAGTGGGCGAGAGGAGTGGGTGATAGGACTGAATAAGCGCGAGTTCATCAAGACTGTGCTTCTCTACAATCGTATTTTATCCGTGGATCTTACAACCTCGGTCCTTCGGCTCATTCTCAAACTCGGATTAAACCGTTCCACAAATCCGCCCCTCTTATTTTTCATCCCCTTTAAATATTTTGTGGGGCACCCTTTAATATAAATACCAACAAAATTCCCCATAATTTTTAAAACTCTCTATTATTTGGAGATGTTTTTAAAGAGAATTCCACAAATTATCTCCACAAATAAAATGCCCGTTGTCATTAGAAAACAATCGTTGAGTACTGTTGGTACCAAAGGAGACTTGTTCAAGTATGAGTCGAAATTACCCAAATTGCCGGTGCCCACATTAGAGGAGTCTTCAGCCAAGTACTTGAAGTCGGTCCAGCCGTTTTTAACGAATGAACAATACTTGGAGACCTCAAAGAAGGTTGGTAGCTTTGTTGAAGGCTCCGGAAAAACCCTTCAGTCTCGACTTGTCGAGTTTTCAAAAGATAAAGAGAATTGGTTGGCCAGTTGGTGGGATGACTATGCTTACTTAAGCTACAGAGATCCGGTTGTTCCATATGTATCTTACTTTTTTTCTCATAAAGACGTAAACAACCCAATTGGGAAGAACCAGCTCTTAAAGGCAACCTTGCTTGTTCACCATACAATCGAGTTTATGTTACAAGTTCAAAATGAAACCTTGGCTCCTGAGGTCATCAAGGGAAACCCTTACTGTATGAATGCCTTTAGGTATATGTTCAACAACTCGAGAGTCCCAAATGAAGGATCTGACGTCACCAAAGTATATGAAGGCAGAGATCATCAGTACTTTATTGTTATTTATAAAAACAACTTCTACAAAGTAAACCATCACTTGAACGGAGAACCGATTTCAAGATCTCAAATTTACGAGCAATTGCAGTTGATCAAGAATTCGAGTCTCGAAAAAGGTGAAGGAATCGGGGCTTTGACGTCGTTACACAGAGACGAGTACTTGAGTGCTTACAAGAATTTGGTATCTTCCTCACCAATCAATTCAGAGTCGTTTGAGACGATTTTTGCATCCTCGTTTGTAGTTTGTTTGGACGATAACAATCCAATCACTATTAAGGAAAAATCTGCAAATTGCTGGCATGGTGACGGACAAAACCGTTTCTTTGATAAGCCTTTAGAATTCTTCATTTCTTCAAATGGGAATTCCGGGTTTCTTGGGGAACATTCCAAAATGGATGCCACTCCAACAGTTCAATTGAACAATTATGTATTGAAGAAAATCAACGAAACAAACCCAGTTGAGTTGGTTGATGAGTTATCTAATCATAAATTCAACTACACCTTGAAACCAGAAAATCTCAAGTTTGATTTGAATGCGGTTTCAAGGCAGAACATCTCACAAGCAATTGTGAAATTTCAGCAAACAATTCAATCTCACGATGAAGAGTTGTTCCAGTACTATGGATACGGTAAGAATTTGATCAAGAAGTTCAAGGTTAGTCCAGATGCTTATGTTCAAATGATGATTCAGTTATCGTACTATAAATTGACTGGGAAAATCAGACCAACTTATGAATCTGCTGCTACCAGAAAGTTCTTAAATGGTAGAACAGAAACCGGTAGAAGTGTTTCACCAGAATCAAAGAAGTTTGTAGAAACTTGGACCAATCTTGAGTCGAGTTTTGAAGAAAAGTTGATCACTTTTCAAGATGCGTGTAAACAACATGTTGTGTATTTGAGTGAAGCAGCAGATGGTAAGGGAATTGATCGTCATTTCTTTGGTTTGAAACAAATGATTAAAGAAGGTGAAGAAGTTCCAGAGATTTTTAAAGATCCGATTTTCAACTATTCACAGACTTGGTATCTTTCAACTTCTCAAGTTCCTTCTGAGTACTTTCAAAGTTGGGGCTGGTCTCAAGTCATTGATGAGGGATTTGGATTGGCTTATTTGATTAATAATGATTGGTTGCATGTTCATATTTCGTCGAAGAGAGGAAATGGGTTGAGTTCAGAGCATTTGAAGGCCTACTTGGTGGAGAGTGCGAATGAGATGAGAGAGGTGTTGGTGAGGGGATTGGAGGCGAAGTTGTAGATTCGCAGTGGCTTATATTATCCTGTTGACCACTACAGGCTTAGACAATGATTCTGCATCTCATCCACTAGAATAGATACATGTGCATAGTATGTACTTAATACATTCGATCTACTAGATCATTTATACTATACTAGATTCACTGCTGGAGCCACTGCAGGCGAAGCCGGTGGTGGCCTATAAGCTCTGGATCTGGACTTCAAGTAGTGTGTAAGTCTCAGCATGTCCACGGGCCCGACAAGGACTACTCCTGGGGTGCGGTGGTCCTCTAGGTCCCCTGGCCAGTGCTTTGACATTACGCTCGAACAGTCGACCGGTCTACGGGCATGTAGACACAACAGTGTGTATTCACAGTCGATTACTCATGAGTCCACCCTGGTCAATGGGCAGTCAGCATCGACTCGTAGGTGACTCTACAGTGTCAGTGATAAACTCCATAGATCACTTCGTTTACAGATAACTCATCCATTTCTATATAAACCGCTTCGCATAGCAGGCCACTCAGTGACCTACTCAGTTACCTACTCAGTGACCACTCAGTGACCACTCAGTGACCTACTCCGTAGATCTTAGATCATTTTGATCACTTTGATCACTTCGCCACTTCACTTTGTAACCCCACAATTTCCCCTATCAAACTCAAATATTCCTGAACAAACGAATTAAACACCCACCAGTTCCCAAAACTCTGGTTCTCATCCGACTCCCCCTGCAACTGAACCTGTTGCTGCTTCAAGAAGATAAACTTGAGGATATCATTAAGAATATAGTTGATAAAATTATTGTAGATCAAGATCGGATATTTCGACTTGAAATGACTCAGTAACAACTTCTGATCAATGAGTCTTATCAATGAGTAAACTTTGACCAATTCCTTTGAAGATAGAATCGACTGGTCAGGTGATGAAGCTTCTTCATCATCATAAGTTTCATTCAAAAATTCAAGTAAATCTTTTTTGAAAAATTCGTCGATAATGTTGATTTCTTGATTTATAAAACTCATTGAAATTGAAGATTTCAACTCGTTGTTGATGGTTGGATCAAAGTTGTAGCCAATCAACGTGTAGACCAAGTCGTTTGATAAGATATCGTTCTTGAAATTGAAGTCGTTGAGCGAGGTTGAGTTAAGGTTTAAGAAGAAACTATCATCATCTTCCACCTTGACTTGGCTTTCAGTCTCGCTGATCTTGAGGAAGTTTTCTATATCGTTCAGCATGATCGACTTGCTATTGTCCTTGATGATGAGCTTGATGAAGGTGATCAACAAGTCGTTTAAGTTGATCAATTTCTTGAGCAAGATTAGAAAGATGGTGGAGTTGTTGAGTGGGAAAAATAATGAGTCGAGTTTGGTTAGCTCATGGTTGAGGTTGTTGATCAAATGAAGGAGATTAAGTCGTAAGTTCTTTAGAAAGTCGATGTTTGTCAGTGATTTGATCAAGAGAAGGTACGGTAAGATCTCTACGATGATGATGAAGTAGAGGTTGAGGTCGGAGTGGGAGGTGTGTGCCAAGGGCTTGATGACGGTGTTGACGAGGTTGTGGAGGATGCTGGAGTTGTTGCCGAGATTGTCATTGTTGAAGAAGATCTGGTGGATGATGTGTGGTTGGATGTGTGGATTGTTTGCGTAGGATTTGTTGAGGGAGGAGGTGAACCAGTTTTGGTTGTTGAGGATGGTGAAGGAGAGGGTTGGGTATTTGAGATGGGGGGAGATGAAGGAGAGCGTCGGGCTCACCACTGCTGGCGAACCCACTGCTGGCGAAGCCGGCAGTGGTGTGGGATCGGTAGGTTCAGTACGGTCAGCACGCTCGGGCTCACTGGGTACTGTACCGAGCGGGGGCATCTCCGTCAGCAGCAGGTCTCTGAGACCCGTCAGGACCTCTTGATCTCTGAAGGCATTCGCCACAGCTGGCTTCGCCAGCTGGGACTTGGCGGTCTCTCTCACGCTTGCCACTGCTGGCTTTGCCAGCAGTGACTCGCGTCTTCGTCTTCTCCCATTAAAAACCTCCCCCAATTCCCCCAATTCATACCCATCGCACAACCCTCGTATCTCCTCACTAATCACATTCTCATTCCAAATCACCCCCAAATAATTATACTTGGATTCACCCCGTGAACCCAACCGCTTAATCAACAAGTTCGGATAAACCAATTTGATCAATTTGCCCAATTTGGACTGTCCCAATATTAACTTCTGCTGCTCATTCGTAGTATTTGAAGAGCTCGGATATTTTGAGATCAATTTCTGGCACAAAATGTAATAGGTTTTATAGATCGATAGCCGAGGAATCGTATAATTCAGAGGCTCTTCATTTTGATTCAAAGGTAATTGGATCAAAATATCAAAAAGGATCTTGATTGCCAAAAATGTTCTCAACAATTCATGGTAATTAATATTAAGTAGCTTGATCTCTTTGTTGTCTAGATTGGGGAAGTAATCTACGAGAAGATTTGGATTCTTGAAGATGTTTAGTAACTGATTTATAAGCTCGATTTGTTGGTGATTATTATTGATGAAGGTTTTGTCGATTTTATTTTCATAATTGACGTGGACCAACGGAAGCTTGTCGTTGTTGTATAATAAGTTGTAGAAGTCGTCGATCGGCACGGGCACGTTTGTTTTGTAGAGGATGTTGAGGAGGTAGTTGTTGATGTTTGAGCCGTCGACGGTGATCAAGTTGATGAGAAGCTCTGCGGATTCCTCGGGAATGGGGGGGATCGAGGGGACTGAGGAGATGCTTGGGATGCTGGGGGGTGGGAAATAGGGTTTTTTTTCTTCATTAAGGTTGAAGAGGTTAAAGTGGGATGATATGGAGAGGTTGTTCTTATGTTTTCCTACCGAGGTGGCGCCAGCCACCTCGGTGGGGCCCGAAGTTCCGGAAGTACCCACGGAAACACCGCCAATGGAGGTGCCGGAAGTACCGGAAGTACCCACCGAGTGACTCACCACACTCCCACTCCCAACAGTACTGCCTAGAGAATTTGCAAGTGAATTGAATGAAACCGGCTGATTACCTAATCCACTCGAATACTCGGGGATCTTTGGGAATGTGAAGCTTGAATGATCAGGGTAAGGCCCCCCAAGTGGCGGATGTGGGTATATGAATGGCTGGGACGTGGCATGGAATGCTGTGGACGCAGTGGTGGAAGCCAGTGGCATCGGATGCGGGTATGACGAAGACGGCGGGGGAAGTGTTGAGTCGTAATTTGTCGGGTAATGAAAGAACGATGACCCGCCGGTTTCACTGGGCCTCTTTGCAGGTGCATCGTCCGGGTTCTTGAAATAGTTGAACGAGTCTCCTTCATACTCCCTCGGCTCACTTTCGTTGAAGTAGTACCCAATGTTCAGCAACGAAGATTTCTGCCGTTTATGTGATTTCGATTGTTTGCTCATGTGACGTGATGTGTAGAAGTGATGTGACCGATGTAACCTGACGTATAACCTGACGTATAGGCCTTAGTGAATCCGATCTGGATGCTCGATGCGGTGACTCCGATCTGAACAATTTGACCAAACTGAACAAGCAATTGGTTGAAATGAGGATGAACAACGGGTCTGTCTAACAATACTAATACTCTAACCGGTTTACCTGAGTCTTGATCGCTATGTAGACGAGTAAAAATAGCCTTTAAACAAAAACAGTGCTGTGTGCAGGAAGCAACAACCGTCTAATATAACCTGTAGATTAATAACCTGTAATATCGAACCAAGTATCAAGCTATCTGTCGATGTCAATGCTTCTCCGACTCTTATGTTGTTGGCAAGACAAATAGAAGAGACACCTTATTTATATAAATTGTATCGCGTACAAGATTATACCCGTTTAGGCGACACCACAAAATCAAATCACACACACGAGTGGAAAGCCGTGCAGAGATCTTGTGAGTTGTGAGTTGTGAGTCGTGTATAGTGGGTCTGACCCGTGCTATATGGCCTGTCCTGTTCTGCTTGGTCTGACCCGTACTGTCACTTCCCCGTCACTACCCCCCCTAGTTGTCTCGTTGTCTCGTCTATTTGTCGATCCACAAAAGTGTCTATTGTCTGCCGAATCGGGCAATGCCAAATCGGAATAATTACCGATTCGTCTGGTAGCCTCGAATAACAGAAACTTTTACGTGTAGGGTACCTGTGGAATGTATATTACGTCATTTGAACTGATGTAGACCGGAGATAAATGAGACACCCTGGAGATAAATGAGAAACAACTGGAGATAAATAAGACCCCGGAAATATATTACGATTACCTTTTCGTACAACGCGGCTATCCTTAGCGGATCGCGTCAACATTCCTAAAACGGAAATAAGCCTCGATAAATTGACCTATTTAACAAACGGTTTCGCACACAATCTCCATCACCACTTTCGCACACAATCTCCACTACTCCACACCATTTCTATCATGATCTACAAGGTGATAATCATCGGCGGTGGCATGTCGGGTGTCAAAACAGCACTCGACCTCTACAAAGGTGGCATCTCAAACACACTTATTCTCGAGGCACGTCAACGACTCGGAGGTAGATTACTCTCGATCGAATCAAATGACTCAAATCACAAATTCGACTTGGGTGCACTGTGGTTTCATGATGCATTAAACAACCCATTACTCGACCGGCTGATCCAAAAAGGAAACATCGACTTTTATTTTGACGATGGTAAAAGACTTTATTATTCAAAAGATGATTCCATTGTTGAACAATACGAATTCGATCAAGTATTGGAAGAAATGATCATCTTTAGTCTTTATTATTATCAACAAAATCCAAATTCAAAAGATCTTCCATTAAGTCAATTTTGCAGGTTATACCTCGTAAAATATAATAATAGATTATCCGCGAATCAAAAAAAATATGCTACTGCTGCTGTACGTTTATGGGCAGAATTATGGCATGGGGAATCTTGGGATGTACTTTCGTCCAAATTTGTATTTGCAGATTCACATTTGGGTAGAAATGCAATAGTAACAAATGGATATATAAATGTCTTTAATAATGAATTATATGATCTTCCCCAAAAGTATATCAATAATAATATCTTGACAAATACAAAAGTTGACAAGATCGACTATACAGGCAATTTGATCCGATTAACAACACAATCAGGAAAAATCTTTGAATGTGAAAATCTTGTTGTTAGCGTTCCACAAACAATACTTAAATTAACAGAAAAAAATGATCCGGCATATATCGAATGGACTCCGAAATTACCCGGCCATATTACCCAAGTTTTACCCCACATTTTCTATAGTTCACTTGGGAAAGTTATCTTTGAATTTGATACTTGTTTTTGGCCTCAGGATGTTGACCGATTCTTTGCATTTGCAACAGATGGTTCGGCAATCAAAGCTTGGGGATTCCCAACGATTTTTCTCAATTATCAAAAAATCAATGGGTATCCAGCACTTGTTGCATTAACTCAAAAGCCAATCTCGGAGCATATTGAGAATATGGATGAAAAAAGTAAAGATAATCAAATATGGGCACTATTCGAGCCTTCGATTGGACGGTTTGCGACGGGTGAATTCAGGAAACCAATCCGAATCAGCCATACTACTTGGAATAAAGATCCGTATACGTTGGGTTCTTATTCATCGGTTAATTTCGGCACGATAGATCCTGCAAAAATTACGGCCGCTTTTGCAAAGGGAATTGAAGAACGAATTCGTTTTGCGGGTGCGGAAACGATAGATGGAAGCTCCAACGGGTGTGCGCACGGTGCGTGGTATAGTGGTGAGAGAGAGGCTCGATATTTTCTTGACAAGTTTGAGAAGGAGAAGAAACTGAGGTTGTGAATGAGTAGTGAATATACGAACGAACGAGTTTAACGAGTGAGTAGTGACTTTACGAAAGATTGTAACGAGTGAGTAGCGGTAGTATGACTGTGCGTGCGCGAGCGAGTGTGAGTTGCGAGTCCTGACTATTGACTACTGAGTAGTGCCAGTTCATAAGAACACATTAAGGGGTATTAGGGGTTTTTCCCAACCTGTAAATTCCCCAACCTGTAAACTCGCTTTTCAATCTGTAAAAATTGACAAATTAAATATTTTACCGATAACAACTCTTCTCATCATCAAAATGTCCCACAAGACTCCCAACTCCATCAAGTTGATCGCGGGTAACTCGCACCCGAAGTTGGCTCAGCTCGTTGCTGCCAAGTTGGGCATAACTCTCGCCAGAGTCGGTGCCTTCCAATATACGAACAAAGAAACGGCGGTTGCGGTTGGTGAATCCGTTAGAGATGAAGATGTTTATATCATTCAAACTGGATGTGGCGAACAAGAAATCAATGATTTTTTAATGGAGTTGCTCATAATAATCAATGCTTGTAAGATTGCAAGTGCACGTAGAATTACAGCAGTTATTCCCAATTTCCCATATGCAAGACAAGATAAAAAGGATAAATCAAGAGCTCCAATCACTGCTAAATTAATTGCAAATTTATTACAAACTGCAGGATGTAATCATGTGATTACCATGGATTTACATGCTTCACAAATTCAAGGATTTTTTAGAGTACCAGTTGATAATTTATACGCAGAACCACTGGTTTTACGATATGTTAAAGAAAATTTTAAAATTGAAGATTTGATAATTGTGAGCCCGGATGCAGGTGGGGCAAAAAGAGTGGCATCTATCGCCGATACTTTAGATGTAAATTTTGCATTAATTCATAAGGAAAGACAAAAGGCAAATGAAGTTTCAAGAATGGTTTTGGTGGGGGATGTTTCAGATAAGGTATGTATTCTTATTGATGATATGGCAGATACATGTGGTACACTTTGTAAAGCCGCGGATGTTTTATTGGAAAATGGTGCAAAGCTGGTGGTTGCAATGATAACTCATGGACTTTTTTCGGAAAATGCAATTGAAAAATTGAATAATTCAAAGTTGGATAGAATTGTTTGTACGAATTCGTTACCTTTGGAGGGGAAATTGTCAACTTGTCCAAAATTGGAGATGATTGATATTAGTGGAACGTTGGCTGAGGCGATTAGAAGGTTACATAATGGGGAGAGTGTTAGTTACTTGTTTAAGAATGTGCCTGAGTAGAACGACAAACAAATGAACAATCGAAGCGAGTGAATGAGTGAGAAGTGAGTGAGGAATTTGTAGCGTGCGAAGCGAGTGAGTAAGGAATGTAGTGAGAGGAGTGTAGCGAGAGCAGTGATTGAATCGCGAGAAATAGCGAGAAATAGTGAGAGAAAAATGTAGCGGCAGGCGCGGAGAGTCACGGTGGAT
>JAJMJX010000034.1:33749-79915 GCA_030563745.1 Kodamaea alishanica (nom. inval.)
CTCCCTGCTCTCCCTGCTCTCCCTGCTCTCCCTGCTCTCCCTGCTCTCCCTGCTCTCCCTGCTCTCCCTGCTCTCCCTGCTCTCCCTGCTCTCCCTGCTCTCCCTGCTCTCCTTGCTCTCCCTGCTGTCCCTGCTGTCCCTGCTCTCGCTATTCTGTCACTACTGTTTCACTATTCTGCCACTGCTCTCGCTAGTCTATACATTACTCTCACTACTCTGTCGCTCTATCACTGCTCACTGTCTAATAACTATCTACTCACTGACTACTTACTGACTACTAACTGACTAATTACTGACTACTCACTCCTCACTCACTCACTCGCCTTGCTCGTTCGTGAGCTCGTTCGTCGTTCGCATCAACCATATACCAAACAACACCCACATTCAAATGAAACGGATTCACCTCCTCATCATCCACATTCTCCTCCGTCACCACATTCTCAACAATCTTCTCGACCCGTCCCACCATCCAATCCGTTTCAAAGTCCTGCTTACTATTAAGAAAATAATGCGGTGCTCCAATATTAAATGCGGCCCATGGCTGAAAACTCTCTACAACCTCATTTTCTCTATCGATTCGAGTTGGTAAAAACAACACCAAATCGTCTATTTCAAAATTATTCATTGAAATCTTTGAGTTGATTCTACTAACCAACTTCAGAATCTCATGTTGTTTCAACTTGTTTTCCTTTGTTTGTCTCTTTGCAAACCCTTCAACATCTCTAAATCTCTTTGCAATTGAATTCAAAAAAAACCGGTCTGTTGAATCTTCTTGTAATTGAACATGATTTTTGAAACGAAGAATATCGATCAAGGTATCAAAATCTCCATTCTCTTTGAAATGCAGTGTGTATATCGATATCAACTTGGTTGATTCTTCAATCACTTTATCATCGAGTGTTGAAGAACTGGTGGTGATTGCATCTGTCTTGTTGAAGTCTGTCAAATGACAAGTCCATGATTTGCTTTCTTCAACTAGTTCAATCACTTTCGATGAAGGTTTTTCGATGGTGAGTATCACTGTCTCACTTGGATCCTCAACCTTCTTGTTACGAAGCCCCTTTACTCTTGAAATCTTGAACTCTTCACCTTCTTTAACTAGCAATAGACCCATCGATTCTAGAACAAAACAAAACTCTAAAAAGTACTCAAAGTTGGTGTTAATCAACTGGTTGATATCGTTCAATAACTCATAAATCACATGGTTCAATTGCTGGATCATAGTGTCGGTATTGTTTTGTTTCTTTTGTGTCAACTCCATCAAGTTTTCATAATCTTCAGTCACTTCTTCAAGCTTGGTTTGCAAGTGATCAATCTCGTTCGAAAGCGATTTTCGTTCTTGTGTCATTTCACTTTCTTTCAGTGATAAGTTCAGTAATAAATCATTTTTCATGTTCATTGCATCTTCCAAATCAAGCCGGATCGTCTTGATGGTGTTATTCAAGGTGTGGATCTCATGTGAAGACGCCGTGTTCAACTCGGTGAATCTGGCTACATGGCTTTGTAGGTCAAGGATGGTTTTATCTCGTTGTTCCAACTTGGACGTGAGGGCGTCAACCTTGGAGGTGTCTGTCCTGAACTGTGTGTTCTCTGCGTCTTTCTTTTGTAGGGTTTGTTGGTGATGGTCTTTCAACGTGGAAATTTCTTGCTTGTGGTGGTCGTTCAACGTGGACACCTTCTGCCTGTGGTGATCTTCCAACGTGGACACCATCTCTTCGTGCTCTTCCCTCAACTTGAACACCCTCTTTTCGTACTCCTCCTTCAACTTTATCACCCTCTCTTCATACTCCCGTTCTAATCTCTTCACCTTCTCTTCATTCTCAATCAATACTGTCTCATGTTGATTCTTTTCCCTCGTCTGTTCCTCGGTCAACTCTCCAATTCGATCTCTCAAATCAGAAACTAAAACTTGAGTTGAAGTTGCAGTGTCAACAAGCCTGTTGTTTTCACTCTTCATATCAGCATTCGTCTGTTTCAATCGATTGTTCTCAACGACAAGCAAGTTGTTCTCTTCAACTAGTTCTGTATTTTGAGCAATAAGCTTTGAATTTTCATTGAGAATCTCTGTGTTTTCTTTACGTAATCGAATGTTATCCAAGTGTTTGTCGATGACCGAGCCGTCTAGAATTTGCGAATCAGCGGCACGTTGGCTAACCGGTTTCAAGAGCAGTGTGGGGTTTGTTCTGGCAGTTGGGCTCTGGGTGACCAGGGTGACTGGGGTAACTGGGGTCGTCGAACTCCCCTTCGGACTCTGGGCCACCTTCGGGGCCGCCGGGCTTCGGATCACCGGGCTCTGGACCTTCTGACTCGCCAAGATCAAGCTCTTCCCGTCACCCTGTGAGGGCAGACCCCTAACTACAGGCCATGTGGTAAGATTCTTATACTGCTGCTGATGAAGTAAATTCTCCAACTTTTTTATCCTCAACTTTAAGTCTCGAACCAAATTCAAATCCAAGTCATCCTCTTCACTTAAAACCTTCAGATCAGATATTGAAGTGAAGGTACTTAGTGAGCTTATTAGTTTAGTTATTTTCTTCATATTATTAGTTGATTTCGTCAAATCCTTGAAGTTCTTATTCAACAAACTGACAAAGTTCTTGTTGACTAGATTCACCTCTACAACCGAAATGTAATTCAAAAGATCACTTCTTTCTATCTTGAGATCAATCAAGATGTTGAATGAGTCTGCTGGTTGACCAATAAGACTGATGTCAATATTGGGGAGCGTAATAACAGGTACAATCCCATCATCAAGCAACAGTAAAAAATTCCCAAACTTCTTGATCCAAATCTTTCTAAATAATCGTTCATGTTCAATTATACTTGTCAACTGTTCGGACAAATTGTTGACGATTCCTTTTGAATAGAAATCGATCCATTCAACTTGTCTTCTTTTTTCAATAAGCATGAATCCAAAGAGTAATGGAAGGTCGATTGTGAGTGATAAGTAGTCTTCATACTTTTTGATTCTCGTGATTGTTTCAAACGTGACTCCTTCAACGTTGGTAGTTGGGCCCGTCAAGATCTTTAGATCGTTTTTGACTTGAACGATTTTCATCTGTAGGTTTGCAATCACGTTGAAAATGACAACGCTTTGAGTCACAAGTTTCCATTTGAAAGCATTCAATTCGTTGTAATAGTTGCAAAGACTGGTGGCTTTCTTATACATTTCATTTTGATTCAGTTCTACATTCATGGCGGAGATATCGGCCGAGTGGGTATTCATACTCATTGATTTGAATTGAACTATCGACTCGTTTCGCAACGACTCGATTTGCTTATCAACATCGAGTTTCTCCGAATTGATCTCGTCGATTGTTTGGTTCAATTGACCGAACTTTGTAACCACTACAGGTAAGTTTTCCGAAACGTATAGTGCCAGCAGTTCCAATTCTTTCAAGCTTAACAACGAGTGCAAGTCGATGGTAACACCGGCAATCTTGAATCCCGGAAACCTTTTCAACTCAACGTAATGATCTCTCCATGTACTGTTCAAAGACTTGTAGTTGATCAACTTGACATAGTTCAAATAACTCGTGAAATTCTTTTCAATCTGATTGATGAAGTTGGTACAAAACTCAAAGATCAAGTTGAGTGATTTGAACATGATATTAATTTGTTTGACAAGTATCGAAATTTTATCATCAAGAATGGTTGCATCTTTTACTAGAGATCTTCCCCAAGCAATGAGTCTTCCATCAGTGGGGGGCTCCATCAGCTTGTGGGGAGTCAGAACGGCCGGTTCTTCTTGTTGGTATTCATTTGAGAACACGCGCTTATCGTAAACAAACACATCGGTCAACTCATTAATCAAATTGAAGTTCAACTTGATACCAAATGTGGAGAGGAGAAACACGTTGTCGACGGCAATGCCTAACGATTGCAGGAGAAACAACTTGAACTCGGCCAACTTGTGGTACCGCACAGGCTTGGGTAGCTTGAGCGACGTGCCATCATGGGCATTGTATATGATCAAGTGGGACATTGGTACATAAGTGTTGTAGTGTTGTAGTGTTGTAGATGAGTTTTTCGGGGCAAGTTGAGTGCGATAAAGGGGGGAACAAAGAGAAAGAAGAGGCAAACAGAACGAACGAGTGAAACGAGTGAGTGAGTGAGAAGTGAGAAGTGAGAAGTGAGGGTTCAATCAGTGAGTATGCACTTGTCTCTCTAGGGTATGTGTACGCTTTCTGTACTCGACTACTGGGCTTTTCACTATCTTCTACAAGCTCTCCATCACTACTCTCGCAATTTTCTCGGTTTCACTATTTTTCCCTTTACTCTCACTTTCTGTGCCCCCCACCTCTCACACTATTTCCCATTCTCGCTATTCTCGCTATTTCCTATTCTCACTATTTCCTATTCTCGCTATTTCCCATTCTCGCTATTCTCGCTATTTCCTATTCTCACTATTTCCTATTCTCGCTATTTCCCATTCTCGCTATTCTCGCTATTTCCTATTCTCACTATTTCCTCGTTATTTTCAATTTTCTCACTATTTCCTAATCTCCTCTTTTTTTACAACCTGTTTATTCTACAACACCCTCCAATAAACATGCTAGATACAACATCATTAGAAGTCATCTCACGATTTAAAGAAGCGCTTTTATCTCGGGAGAACCCGGCAGTTCTGC
This sequence comes from Kodamaea alishanica (nom. inval.), assembly GCA_030563745.1. Lineage (NCBI taxonomy): Eukaryota > Fungi > Ascomycota > Pichiomycetes > Serinales > Debaryomycetaceae > Kodamaea > Kodamaea alishanica (nom. inval.). The sequence goes on from JAJMJX010000034.1 coordinate 38,381, forward strand.
ATCCGTCGTCAGAGCTAGCAAATCTGAACAGAGGATTCAAACTACACTCGCCAACCTCCTCATTGGATGCCCTCAACACAAAGATTGTCGAATATGGAGGCTCCAATCATTTGGTTCTTACCAATGATAGTATAGAGAAAAGCAACGTGCGCAACAAAAGAGACTGGTTCGATACTTTTGGCACTGTGGACCAACGAGATTCAGATGAACTGGATGAAGAGGAATCCGAAGATGAACATCCTTTCAAGAAGATAAGACTTGCTGATGTGTTGGCACCATTGAATCATCCTCTGGAAATAATATCACATCCTGCCATACTGAAAACTTTTAAACTGCAAGTATTAAGTAAATTGCTGAATGAAATTATCGAACTTGTAGAAGTTGAACAAAAGAATCTTAACTGGTTAAACAAACTTTTACAAGTTTTAAATGGTGAAGATTGGTTTTACTTGTTAGAAGAGAATATGGGATTGAAAAAATATGATCATGGATTAAATGAAGATGAAGATGAAAAAAAGGATGAGATTAAAGTTGAAGAAGATGAAGTTACCGATCCATTTTTTGCATTACCAGAAACTCTCAAGAAGTATGAATCCTATCATTTGCAATTTGAATCGGATGATGAGCTCACCAACTTGAAGGATGACTTGATTAATTATCTCCAGGTGAGTATTCAGAGACAGCATGAGTATATCAAGAACCTCACCAGTATTAGAAATGGGATTGTTAGGGCAGACCGGTTGAAGAAGGATATTTTAAAGTGGAGTAAGGAGATTCATGATAAGAAGAGTAGTTAGTGGGCGTAGTTAAATAAGGAATGTGACGTCTATATATAGGTCTCTGTAGGTGTGTATTCCCTCAATGTTCTGCTACAAAGTCTATACCCTCAGCTACTGCCACATAGTCTAAACCCTGTGCATCCCCCGCTACTACACAGCCTCTGTTGTAAAGTATTCATTAACTATACACTGATCCGTAGATCCTATATTACATCTACTCATCTTCATCGAACTTTGGAGCCAAGTAGAACCTGAGGTACCCGCCAACGTCCAACTTGTACTCGAAAAGTGCAGGCGTCTTGTCTGCCAACTTGATTGTGATGGTACTAGATAACGAGGTTGCTTTAATGATATCACTCAAGTATTTCAACCCAAATGTCAAATCAACAGGGTTTTCCAAATGTACAACGACCGATTGTTCTGGTCTATCCATATCGGTGTATGGTTTTAAAACAACATTACCAGCTCCAGATTCACCTTCGGAAGAAAACTTGACCGAATCTTTGGTTACAATGATATTTAAAGATTCAGACATATTCTTTAAATCTCTAACAATCTTTGAAAAATCACTCAGTGGCATTGTTATAACGGTATCATAATCCATATCATCAATTTTCAAGAATTCTGAATCGATATTCATCAATTTTAACAGATATTCACTAACTCTTTCCTTTTTTTTATCTTCAAAAATTGTCATCACTGAATCTGGTGAATCTTCTGCTAAAATTGTAAGATAATCTTCATTGTTACCACATTTAATGATTTTTGAAAATGATTCTAAATCAATTCCTAATGTAACATCTCTATCACATCTATATTCACTAAAGGCAGTTTGTCCAACAAGAAGGGAAACAAGTAAGACACGAGAATCATCGACAGCTTGAACGGTGATACCATGTTCTGTACAGTTGAAGTTACAGAGCTTGACACAATCCTTGATCGAGTCAACAATTTTCTTTAAGAGAGTGGATTCATCGAATTTTCCTTCAATCATTTTGTAGTGGTGTTGATTTTGAAAAAAATCTGGGAAATGGCGGTATAAATAGTGAAGACGCGTATGAAAATTTGCGACGCGTGGATTGTGCAAGTACACGACGAGCGAGCAACTCAGTGAGCCTAAACTACTGAGTATAGACCAGCGAGTGTAGATCTCTGAGTGTAGACAACTGAGTCCTACACTACTAGTGTAGACCACGGAGTCTACATATTACATATACAGGGTACACACAGTGGTGCACACAGGGTCTCTTACTGTGGCCTCCCCAGCCGCATACTTCAGTGCCTCTTTTACTTTAGTCTACTCTTTATTGGCTCTATAAACTCCATCTGGACTCAAATCTCGTTCCGTTCTCTATTTCTCTCCATTCAAATCTCGCTGCGCTCGATTTGAGTATCGATTTGATCAAGCATCGGCAAAAACGCAATCCTCCTCACACTTCTCTCACTAATCGGCAATATTAACCTAAACGCATCATGCGTATTCAAATAATACCTATACAATCTTTTTGTCTTTAAAAATCCCATTGCACCATACAACCTAAGTGCACCTTTATTTATTACTTCTGTTTCCAACATCACTTCATCAATCTGGTCCCATTCAATCATGTTCCGTATCGTCAATTCGACCAATTCGGAAGCAATCCCACGGTTTCGATATTCCGGATCTATCACAAGCATCCCAATATACCCACGCATCCGTACTTCTCGATGTGGCTCGACCTTGGATATAACAACTCCAATTATCTTTTCTTCATCTTTGACCGTATAACAATATTGAGGCCATTTATTAAGAAAATACCAATATACATATATCGAATATGGTTCAGAAAGGTGTGAAGCAATCAATTTGGAAATTTGTTTAAATTCATCTTCTGTTGGTATAAATGGTTGAATTGGAAGTGACATGATGGTGTGATTGTTTAGTAGAATAAACTGATTTATTCAATTTGTTTTGTAGTGCGGCATGGATCTTTTTGCATCATGTGATGATTTCAAAATCGACGATTCTAGAACAATACGGCTCTCGCTCAAAAGGATTCCCGGCCTTGTACGGAAATCTTCTCGGACCCCACTGCAAAGTACACGATAAACCCATAAACACACCACAAACCCACCACCAGACGTCCAGACTCACCAGATTCCACAGCAAACTTCTCACTCACACTCTACCGCAATACTAACCTATATTACATCAGTCCATATAATCCAATGTAATGTGATGTAATTGCTTAACTATGAGTCATGTGCAAATCATCTTTGTGCACTGAACATTATGTGCACACACTCGTCCCGGATGATAGTCTCCCTTCGGACTTTTTCTTACCGCCAATTTTTTTGTCGACTGTTTTTTTGCGGTCTACTCCTCACCACGTCGCAATATAAATACCGACCAATCGCACCAATTTATTAAGTTTAAAAATTTCTTCACTATATTATAATGTCTACTCCAGCTGTTTTGAAAAAATCCGGTGTCATCTATGGTGATGATGTCCGTCAATTGTTCCTTTATGCCCAAGAAAAGGGTTTTGCAATTCCTGCCATCAATGTAACTTCATCTTCTACTGTTGTTGCTGCCTTGGAATCTGCTAGAGACAACAAGGCTCCAATCATTTTGCAAACTTCTCAAGGTGGTGCTGCTTACTTTGCAGGTAAGGGCGTTGCTAACAAGGACCAAGAAGCCTCGATTGCCGGTTCGATCGCTGCTGCTCACTACATTAGAGCAATTGCCCCAGCTTATGGAATTCCAGTTGTTTTACATACCGACCATTGTGCTAAGAAATTGTTACCATGGTTCGATGGTATGTTAAAGGCTGATGAAGAATTCTTTGCAAAGACTGGTCAACCATTGTTTTCTTCTCATATGTTGGATTTATCCGAAGAAACTGATGATGAAAACATTGCTACTTGTGTCAAGTACTTTGAAAGAATGAACAAGATGGGCCAATGGTTGGAAATGGAAATTGGTATCACTGGTGGTGAAGAAGATGGTGTTAACAATGAACATGTTGAAAAGGAATCTTTATACACCTCTGCAGAAACCGTTTACAAAGTTCATGAAGCTTTGGCTCCAATTGGTCCAAACTTTTCAATTGCTGCTGCTTTCGGTAATGTTCATGGTGTTTATAAACCAGGTAATGTTCAATTAAGACCAGAAATTCTTGGTGACCATCAAAAATACGCCAAGGAACAATCTGGTTCTTCTTCAAAGCACCCATTGTTTTTGGTTTTCCACGGTGGTTCTGGTTCTTCTCAAGAAGAATTCGACACTGGTATTAAGAATGGTGTTGTCAAGGTTAACTTGGACACTGATTGTCAATATGCTTACTTGGCTGGTATTCGTGATTACGTCTTGAACAAGAAGGATTACTTGCTTTCTCAAGTTGGTAACCCAGAAGGTGAAGACAAGCCAAACAAGAAGTACTTTGACCCAAGAGTTTGGGTTAGAGAAGGTGAAAAGACCATGTCTACCAGAATCACCGAAGCTTTGGAAATCTTCCATACTAAGAACTCCTTGGCTTAAATAGTTATGTGTATTATGAATATTATGTACAATTGATAGAAATGTAGAGTTATGATTTGAGAGGTTGCAGAAAGATCACCTAGTTTCACTAATTCCTCGTTGACTATTGTTCCTTCAACATTTTCTGTATATACTTGTATTCACTCATTGTGCTGAACGGATCGATTCTCTTCTCCTGGAAGTTCTTCCCCACCAACACATTCAGCTGAAAGTACTTGGTAACACAACGGTCAATACATGATGCCTCACCAGTAGCTAACTCACTCTCACCATATTCATGTCCAATACATTTGCGCAGACAGGTCGAGATGATCTTATTGAAGGTGGCTGCTGTGGCCTTGAATTGGAATTCTGCCATCTTAATCTTTTCTGGATCGACAGTAACGTTCGCATATTGCGAAGAACTACCTATGAATAAACTCATTTGAAAATGGTTTGACTCGAATTAACCTTTTTAATTCGATTTGGTCATAGAAATTCAGGTGCAAATTTTTATTCTCTCACCTCGTTCGCTATTTTTCACGAGGTTCTTGTTTTTCACGAGCTTTCACTAAAAACAAAAAAACTTCTCGGTAATTTCCACCGCCGATTCAATTTTTCCACCAGATTCATCGCAATTTCTCCCCACGATCTACTACCATACTTTTTTGCCTTCACCATCTACAACCACACTTTTTTTCCCTTCACCATTCTTGTCTAAACGTCATCATCAATGCACGTTTTATTAACCAACGACGACGGTCCATTAGACGACGCCTTCTGTCCGTACATCAAGTACTTGGTCGACGAGATCAAGCAAAACACCGACTGGAAACTCTCGATCGTGGTGCCTAATGAACAAAGATCATGGATCGGTAAAGCCCATTTTGCAGGCAAAAAACTCTCTTCAACTTATATCTATACAAAGTTGCTGACCAACTCCGAAGAAAGAAGCTCAGACCTCAACTCCTTTGAAGGTCCCTTCCGTTCTCCACAAACAGACAAGGAAGAATATCAAGAATGGTGTCTTATTGATAGTACTCCTGCCGCCTGTGCTGATATTGGTATCCATCATTTATATGCCAAATCAAAGGGCCCTGTTGATTTGGTTTTGAGTGGTCCTAACTTCGGTAAAAACTCGAGTACTTTATATTCATTGACAAGTGGAACTATTGGTGCTGCCATGGAAGCAATAACTCATGGTACGCGTGCCTTGGCTTTGAGTTATTCCTTTGTTGACTTGAGTCATAATCACCAGGTATTAAAGGAAGCAGCACGTATTTCTGTTCGCCTAGTCAAGTACTTGTATGATCAACTTTTAACGAATAATGAAGTGGACTTATATACAATCAATATCCCACTTGTTCCATCTTTAAAGCTTGGGAAAACAAAAATCAAGTATGCTCCAATGTTGAATAACTCATGGGGGTCAATCTACACAGCCAATACAAATGTGCTCGGTGAGGATGAGTTTTTATGGACTCCAGACTTTAAGAAAGTTCATAGAGATGGGTTACTTGATTTGGAACATACTGACAGTAGGGTATTACTCGAAGAAAACATCAGTGTGACTCCAATGAAGTGTGCATTTAGAACAGTAGACCCGCTAATTGGTGAGATTCACTTGGATGATGACTCTAATCAGAATTACTTTTTGATCTCAATTGACAAGGAAGCATACCTTTACGAGCCATTGGTCAATGCGTTTACTCGTTCTGGATTTCAAATCACAAGCGATTTGTCGATCTTGGAAAAGTTAAAGGCTTCAAGTGATGTCAAGGTGTTCCATTACTGTGAATACGAAGATATTGATCTCGATATTTTGACTGAGTATCCATCGCAGTACTTTGTTGCGTCGTACATCTATAGAAAGGCCCTTATTCGTAAACATTATCTTGCCAATACTGTCCATCACTATACCGTCAAGAACACACAATCGATCTTGAACAAAGCCGTTCCTGAAAGCTTTCAGATCGAGGTTGATTATGCCGAGTTTTTAGAAGATGCACTTGATGAAGCATATGAATTAAGAGATGAGATCGAAGCAGGTAAAAAAACATGGATTTTGAAGCCCAGTATGAGTGATAAAGGTCAAGGGATTAGATTGTTCCGTACTATTGACCAATTACAACAAATTTTTGATTCATTTGAAGAGGATGAAACTGATGATGAAGGAGATGATGATGAGAATGGAGTTATAATATCTCAATTACGTCATTTTGTCGTTCAAGAATACAAGACAGATCCACTTTTGTTATCTGATTACAACAATAAAAAGTTCCATTTACGTACTTATGTTGTTTGTTGTGGAGATTTGACTGTTTATGTATACAAAAATATCTTGACATTATTTGCTGGAAGTGAATGGAAGAAACCAGAGAATGATGAAGAAGAAATTTCAATGCAAGGTCATTTGACTAATACATGTTTAAATCCAGAAGATGCAATTGTCGTTCCATTCTGGGAGTTAAAGGGGTTGGAAGATAAAGAAGGAGTCTTTAAGCAAGTATGTGAGGTCACCAGGGAGATCTTCAAGGCTGCGTCGAGTGTCGATAAGATCAACTTCCAGCCCATGAGAAATGCAATCGAACTCTTTGGTGTTGATTTCCTCGTTAGTTCGACTAATGAGGTGTCACTTTTGGAAGTTAATTCGTACCCTGATTTCAAGCAAACGGGAGATGAGTTGAAGGAGTTAATAAATGAGTTGTTTGAACGGGTTGTTGATGAGGTTGTGGAACCTCTTGTTAAGGAGAAACTATCGACTGTTGTGGAGCCTGTTGTGCAAAAGCAGTCGACTCTTGTCAAGGTTTTGCAAGTATAGACCGAGATCTACTTGATAAGAGATGTACAGAAGAGATGTACTTTAGAGACAGATATTTAGAAATTCGGATTCTTCTATATAGAATAAAACTGGTATACATGTTTATGCAGCATGTCTACTCTATGATCACGTAGTCACATATTTCTGCCCCTTGCCCTTTTGATTATGCACTATAAGTATCCTAGATTCACTGTTGGTTCACACGACTTTAACTTGTTCTCTTTGTTCTCCTCTTTCTCACTTTATCCACAGACACTACCCGCCACAATTATAACCACAACTACAATCCCTCCCTGACTCTACTCCATCTCACATCACCTACTTTAAGTCTCTAGATGTTTTCTTGTACTCTCAGTGGTCTGTCACTGGTCTGTCACTGTCACTACTCTGTCACTACCCTGTCACTACCCTGTCACTACTCTGTCACTACTCTGTCACTAATCACTGTCTTTTCACTTTCTACTCACCCACTACTTACTGTCTACTCATTCACTCCTCACTCCTCACTCACTCACTCGCTACGCTCGTTCGTTCGCTTGTTCGTTCGCTCGTACGTGAAGTCGTCGCTCGTCGCCGAAAAAAATTTCTCCAAATTTTTGGCACAATTTTGAAAACAAAAATAATTTTTTTGAACAACTTGTTAGCAAACGGAATTCAATCCATCGATTACAAGTCTTATAAAGGAAGTTTCCATCCCTATACACACATCTAAACAAATGTCCACGCGAAAAACATTCAAGAATCAACTGAAAAGATTCCATAGTACACAAAATAATAATAGCACATCGGCAGAATTGACCAGTTTGGTCGAAATGTTCCCAGATTGGGAAAACGATGAGTTACAAGGGTTATTATCAGAAAACTCGCACGATTTGGAAGTTGTGATTGATTTGATTGTTAATGGTAAAGTTTCAAGGTGGGAAACAAGCTCGAAGGAAAAGAAGAAGAAGGAACGCCACCAACAACAAGATGAAATATCCGACATACAAACTACACAACATTCAACAAGGGCGGCTGGCTCGCAAACACTGGGCTCGTCCTATAATAAGAGTGGCAAATCTGCAAAGTTTGACGCTGCAAAGCAAAAGAAGCACCATACTAAGAAGCCGGCGGTAACAACAGAAGAGTCGGTATCATCAGTTACATCTGCTCCAACATCTGCTCCAGCTCCTACAAACTCATGGGCAGCCGCTTTGTCAAATGACAAGCCAGCAGAAAAACACGTAGAAAAGCCAAAAGAAGTTGAACAAGTAGTAGTAGAAGAGCAAGAACAAGAACAAGAACAAGAACCTGTCCAACCTGTCCAACCTGTCCAACCAGAAGTTATCGCCGAAGAAGTAAAGTTAGTTCTTAAACAAGCATCGATTCCAACCCCACAACAAGGGTCATGGGTTTCTGCCATTGCTCCAAAACCAAAACAAAAACCAACCTCAAAACCAGTCGAAGTAAAGAAACAAAAGGTTGTTGAAGTTGAACCTGTTCCAGAAGTAGTTGAAACTGTTACTGAAACTGTTACTGAAGTTATTCCTGAATCTGAAATTCAAGTTGTCGAACCTATTCCTGCTGCTGAACCCGTTGAAATTCCATCAGAAATCATTTCTGAAAAAACAGAGGTTGCTCCACAAGTAGTCTTGCCAGCCGGATCTCAAGTCAATGCCGTTGGTGTCTCTTTTGGCTCTTTGTCATTGGCTGATGAAGAACAAGAACAACAAGTTGAAGCGAAGGAAGATGGTTCTGCTCCAGTTGATGTCTCTCAACAATACGGATTGAACCAACAACAACAAGCTCAACAAGCTCAACAAGCTCAACAACAAAGATACAACCAAAGCATCTACATTTCTCAACCAAAGCAACAAGCTCAACAAGCTCAACAAGTTCAACAACAACAAGTTCAACAACAAGCTCAGCAAGCTCAGCAACAACAAGTTCAACAAACTCAACAACAAGCCCAACAACAACAACAATACGATTACTACAACCAATACCAACCTCAATTTGCCCAACAAGCCGGCCAAACCTTGCCAGGTACCCAATTTGGTTACCCAGGTATCGACTACTCGGCTTATAACACTCAATCCTTGGGTGTTGCCTCGCCTGCTGCTTCTCATGCCAACACTTACTCTTCTTACGGTCAATATGGAGCTGCTTCCGGTGCTGCTGGTGTTGTTCCATCTTCAAACGGTTCTCAAGATGCTGGTGCCTCTACTCAATCACCAATCGTCAACCCAAACAACTTGCAACAACAACAAGTTCCTTACCCTTACCCATACTACAACTTATATTATGGTGCTATGATGTATGGATCTGGTGGTGCTGGACAATCCAACTTTGGATCTCCAGCCGGTCAACAACAACAACCACAACAAGCTGGTCAAATCCCAGGTGGTAACTCTAACAATGGTGCTTCTACTACTGGTGCTCAATCTACTGGTGCCCAATCTACTGGTGCTGCTCCTACTTCTGCTACTGGTTCTACTTCGAACAATGGTTTTGTTGGAGGTTCTGCTCCTTCTCAATATTATGGTCAATTGAACCAAGTTAACAACAGATTCCCAACCTACAATTACCCACCACAACCATCTTTACACCAACAACAACAACCTCAACAACAAGGTCAACAACAACCTCAACAAGGTGGTGAAGATAACAAGGGTCAACAACAAGGTCAACAACAGGGTCAACAACAAGGTCAACAACAAGGTCAACAACATCAACAACAATATCCACAAAGTGCTTTTGCCCAACCAATGATGCCACAATATGGAGCTTATCAACAATACCCACAATATGGGTATCAAGATGCTAGTCAATACCGTGGTGGATGGTACTGAGTGGAATGTTAAGCTGATGATCAAGTGATGTTTATTGTTTAGTATATGAAATTGTAAGATTATGAAATGTGTAGAAGAGAAAGATTAGAGGGATGAGCGGAGGGGAGAGATGGTGAGTGAACGGAATGGTGAAACCACACAGTTAATCGCTATATATTGAGGTCTCTTCACGTGCTTGTTCACGTGACCTTCTCACTCCGCCCACGATGTCAACCAGCCTTCAGCAAGTGTAATTCCTCAAATAAACGCGTAAATTTCAGCCCTATCTATCAGCAGAAAAAAAACTATGTATTGCCCTACTATATAACACACTAGTTTTTCCCTCATACAAATTACTATTAGTACACTCACTTTTTATATAGTACTAAGTTAACTAGTAGTATTTACACACACTAACAAAAGTATGTATCACCTTTTGATACAAAGTTGAAACTAAGCACTTGAAATACAAATGCTTCCATACACACACACGCAATTAATTTCTACATGTCTATACGTTTATAAGCGTATATACATATCCCCAATGGTGTTTACCAGTATAGATTGAAGAATTGATGACGACTCAACAAGACTAGCAAATGGGATTTTTCAACCAGAGATGGTTGCAAAATCGAACAAAGAACATTCAACCATTACTAATTACAACACTAAATATGGACACCACAACAATTGGTAAATTGACTTCAATTGATGAACAAGAATTACTAATTGTAGTGGATGCCCCTTAGTTAAATTTTTTTTGGGCAATACTAAAATGGGGGGAAATGGCTGGGACTCTGAAATTTTCTCTTTTATCAATAACGCCTGGGTCGTGTATTGATCAATATTAGAGAAAAAATCGCCACATGAAATAAATGTCGAGATTTTTAATTAATCGTGGGCTGTGTGCAGGATTCCAATTTCGTGTTTTCGCGTTGTTTACCGCGTTGTAAACAACGCGTATTTCAACATTGAGTGTATATATTTTGATATATTTCTCGAGTGCTTTCAATTCACTTTTCTTCATTTACTAACCATTAAAGATGTCCGCCGTTGAAAAAAGAAAATCTTCTAGAAAAAAGAAGGACCCAGATGCTCCAAAGAGATCATTGTCTGCTTACATGTTCTTTGCTAATGAAAACAGAGATATTGTCCGTGCTGAAAATGCCGGTATTTCTTTTGGTCAAGTTGGTAAGCTTTTAGGTGAAAAATGGAAAGCTTTAAATGCTGAAGAAAAGATTCCATATGAAACCAAAGCTGCTGCTGACAAGAAGAGATATGAGAAGGAAAAGGCTGAATATGCTAAAAGAAATGCCGCTTAATTAATGAACTAATTGTAAAACTTTTGAAAATTTTTATTTTATTTCTCCATATTTGATGTTGCTTTGAGATCATTTTTTAGAGGTTACTAGTTCGCCTAATTGGTTTTTTCGTTTATGCTTATTAAGCATTTGTATTCTAAATTGTATCTGAGTTTTGTTTTTAATCAAATGGACTTTGGATTCAATCTTGTTTTATTACTTTTATATTGTATGTACCATATAAAAATCTTTGTTTTCTAGGTGTGATGTACGAACGAGCGAAGCGAGTGAGTAGTGTACTACTAGCAGTACTACTAGTTGATTAGTAACTGGTAGTATCAGGGGCCGTACTAATGACATACTGTTCACTTAAATTTATTAATATTTTCTACAATTTTTCGTAGAAACTTTACGAAAATTGTTAATCTAATTGAAGTTACACTACTCGTCAATTGATAAATTGTCGTTTAACAGTGTCTTAGAGTGGTAGATATACCTTTAGTTACTAAGTCATTGTCAGCTACCAGTCACTGTTCACTTACTAGTTTCTTTTCACGCCTTACTCACTTACTCACTCCTCTCTCACTACTCGGTCATTTCGAAAAACTCAGTATTAATTTAGTGAGAGTCGCGGTGAATTTACTGAAAGCAGTGCAGCATTCAGGGCTAATGAAAACTCTCTACTTTACAGAAGTGTGTACTGGATGTAGTATATTGTACTCACTCACACTCTACGTACGCCTGTCTGACTCTACTCACTCACTCAATCGCCGACCTGCTCACTATTCTTTCGCTTTCTCACTTTCTTACTCACTCCTTTCTCACTCATACACACGTTTGTTCGTTGTTCATTTATTCATTCGCATACCTAAAATCTCCACACTCACCATCAATGACTCTTCCATTACCATACTACAACGACGACAAAAAGTCCTTTGCCTACCCAACCGTCCACAAAAGATGGCCCCTAATCATCGAGGGTGCCATCAAAGATACTCAAACCGCAATTGCCACCCAAAATGACTTGAGTGTATCTGGCAGTCAAATCGTTGACCAATTACAACAACTTTTGAACGACTTCAAAAACGATGGTATCGTCTATCCATTTAGCGAAGCTGAGATCAAAATCAATCCCTCGTTGGCCCACTACAACGCATCTCTCACACTGTTGAACAAGCAAAGAAAAGTCACTTGGTTGACCGGTCCATGGCTCTATTTAGAATGCTATTTATACCAATTGATCAATAATCTTTTCAAGACCCAAAGTCACTCATTCTGGAACTCATTTGACGTGTTTTCAAACTTGAAAGATTCGACTTTTGAACAGTCTGAACATGGAGTTGTTGAATTGTGTCAACGATACCAAACTTTGGCCAACCAATTAGACTCAATTACCGATCAATCAGATTTGAAACTTTTATTTAATGAGTTTGCTGATATTTCCCTTTGGGGAAATGCTACCGATTTATCATTACTTGCTGGGAATGTGACCTTGGAAGATATAAAATCGGTTCAAGGAGCAGAAATGAGAAAGAAGAATGAAGATAAAATCTTGATCAACCAATTGGATTTGGCATGGAACCATTTGAACCAATCATTGAGTCCTAAAAAGAGAATTGATATCGTTCTTGACAATTCTGGATTCGAATTGTTTGCTGATTTGGTATTCACTTTGTTTGTTCTTGACTCACTGTTGGTTAACGAAGTTCATTTACATTGTAAGCAAATCCCATGGTTTGTTAGTGACACAATGCCCAAGGATTTTACTAACTTACTCGACCAATTAATCGACCCGGATTTCTATAAGGAAACTCATGCCCAAGGTTCAAATTCAATCAAACAATTCCATTCGAAATTGCAATCGTATGTCTCTTCAAATCAGTTGATTATTGAATCTCATGAGTTTTGGACTTTAGATTCGAATTTTTGGCAAATCTCGAAAGTTCCAGACTTGTATCAAAATTTGCTCGAATCGAATTTGATCATTTTTAAAGGTGATTTGAATTATCGGAAATTAACAGGTGATTTACAATGGGATAAAACAACCGATTTTGAAGTTGCAATTCAAGATTTGGCCGTTTCAAAATTGCCTATTTTGTCGTTGAGAACTTGTAAGGCCGATGTTGTTGTTGGATTGCCAGTTGGAGTGAACGAAGAGTTGATCAAGAAGTATAAGGAGATGGGGAATGAGATTGGAGAGTTTTGGAGTTCCTCGGGAAAGTGGGCGGTCATCTCGTTTTCAAGTGGTGGTGTTAATTAGACGGTGGTGTTGGTAGTTAGCTAGTTGGAGTGGTAGTCAACCAGGCACACTCTCCTGCCTCCTCTCTCCTCTCTCCTCTCTCCTTTCTCACTCTCTCGCTCGTTTGTTCGTCGTTCGTCGTTCGTTTATTACCCATACACACTCTACATATCAGCAGCCTTTCTCGAATTACAAGCAACAATCTTAAATTTATCAACATGAATCTCACTATCCAAAGTACTCGACAGTGATTCAATCGAACTCACATCGCTCATCTTAATCATAACCTCCTTTATGATGAATGTCCAGACATCATCGCAAAATCTATAAGTATCTAAATTCCCTTTAAAAGTAAGTCTTGATTTGGCAATTCCAGCATCTGATTTAAGATTATCCGATATAATACGATCAAAATTGTTCAAAATAGTCATTGCCAACTGTGGCTGGATCTTCTGGTCCGAAATCAAGGTGTCCAACGCATCGGTGAGCGCCACACCTATGGTTGATCTTCTATAAAGTTCATAATATGTTGGTGCACTCATGATTAATGTGTTGATTATCCTCTTTTTTAAAGAGTTTGATTTTTAGACCCTCAACTTTTTTGTTCAAGACACGACTAAATTCTTTAACAAATTGTTCAACATGTCTGATTTAACGGTATCCCAAAGGTATAGAAAAGCCATAGTTGAGTATCGGAGACTCCATGAACTGGGTGGAAGAAGAGATTCGACATCTTTTCAACTCAACTTGACAACACTTATCAAAGAATTCGACTTGATAAAATCGATCTCCAATAACGTTAATTTGTTCAGTAATAATGAACAATTGAATGAAATAAACGTCAACTATATTCCATTTCTAAACATCGATTACTATTTGGCACAACTATATTATCAAAATTTAACTAATCCAAAGACTCTTGCTGTCGGGGATATACATCCGGTCGACTTTAAACTTGATAATTTACAAATTTCAAAGCATCATTTCATTCAATTTTTGATCACTCTACAAAACTATCAAATACTTTCCAAGACTCAGTCAGATAGACTCAACTCATTTAAAGAATCATTCAACCCGACATTTGAAGAAATTGTGATCTATCACAATAATCCAACATTGAAAAGGCAAGAAAAGATTGAAAATTACAAGTTAGAGAAGCAATTGAATTTGAAGTTATCAATTATCGATGAGTACTATAAATCGTTTGATGAAGAATCTGTTTTAAGTGGGTTGGATGAAGAAGTTGTCTTTAAGATTTTTACCGACCAACTACAACTTTTTTCGCTCCACTCATTTAGCTGTCTTGAAACGTTAAGTATGGAGTTACAAGTCTTAGCAAAGAGACCAACTCATACACCAGTTGAAACAAATGATACACGTCAAAAAGATTTATCAAAAGAAAATGATTATGGATACACTCCAAGATTAGAATCATTACCTAATAAAAAGAAACACATCTCGGATCTTATATCGAAACAAGGTAAGATCCTACAACCATTCACTATAACCAATAGTAGACAACAACTAAAGGAAAAAGTATTTGGTACTGGCCAAGTATTGCCGTCGATGAGCGTTGAAGAATATTTGGATTACGAACTTGCAAATGGTAAGATGATGAAGGAAGAGGTTAAGGATGTTAAGGAGGGTGATACCGATGATTCGGATCAAGAGTTGGAAGCGAGACATTGGGATGATTGGAAAGATGATAATCCAAAGGGTCAGGGGAATTTGGGGAGTAATATTGGTTAGAATACGAACGAACGAGCGAAGCGAGCCAGTGAGGAGTTACGTTATAGTGACTACGTGCCGACTACATGACAATGACTCGTGACGCAGTTAGGGACTGCCCTGAATATTCATAGAACCGCGAATTGTCGCTAGGATTCGAGCTTCGCGCGAGAGATCGTCGCTACCGGCTGCTATTCTACAGTGACTAAAATATGTTTCTACTGATTCAGTGTACATAGCCGTGAGTTATTAACGAGTTGTAATTAGTAAACGAGTAGTCACCCGACCCGAAGTTCATAGGTAACGTAGTAGTAATGATGAGATCTGTGGGTAGTGTTTACTGGGTCCTGTACCAAACCCTCTCTGTATTTACTCCTCGGTAGCTTACCGCGATACGGGCGTCTGTACCCAGTGTTACTGTACTCAGTGACCCACGACCTAGATTACTTCATTACTTCGACAATTCTACACCGTTAGTCTACTCAGTAATCTTCATAGATTACTAATATTATGTATTGTATGTACCTCCTCTAAAATACTTGTGTAGCGGTGAAGTATTAGTGTATCGTAGATTTCGTGAGCCAGTCTATTGAGTGTCTACTCAGTACTTACTCAGTCGCTTAGGACTCAGTACTCAGTAGCTCAGTAGCTCAGTAGCTCAGTGTCTACTGAGAAACCCACTGAGCAACCTCCTTCGTACATTACTTCGTAGATTGCTTCGTTACGTGCTCAACTCTCCATCCAACACACTCAACCACTCATAATACTCCACCTTAATCTCATCAACCCTCACCACTCTCTCTTCATCTCTCTTAACAAGCCACTTATCTTCATCGTCCTCAAAACTTGCCAAACAATTGAGTATCACCATATACAACTCCAAAACCTTCAACTTATATTGCTTCAAATCTTCAATCACCTTCTGCTCTGTATACTCAATCATATTCAAAGTGTTTTCAGTTTTAAATCTAATGATAAACATATAAAGAGATTCAATGGCTCCTCTTTTATCAACCAATTGATTCGAACTCAACTCATTCGAAGCTCCAAATAATCTCCAAGAATAAAGGTATTCATAATATTTGATTGCATTTGATAAGATCAATTCATTATTTGCTAATTCAAACAAGATACTATCGATTAATAAGTAATTTTTTTGATACAATTTGTTAACATTGGGTGCAAATAAAATCAGAATTGAGTTATTAGTGATTAATTTGTTAATGAATGATTTGAATAATTCTCGATAACTGTGAGTGTCCTTCAAGTTTGATAAGGCATCGTATATTAAGTCGTGGTTTGCTAAGGTCATTGAAAGTTCGAAGATGTTGAGGTAGTAGGTGTCAATCAAGGGTGAGTCTGTTTGTTTCAAATAGTTGATGGCTTGTCCTTCGAAGGTTAGGGCTGTGTTCAAGAGATCTCCACTGGATCCACTCTCTCTTTTATCACTTCTTCTCTGCCTTTCGGCAAACTTCCCATTCCTTGCCTCTGCCCTCGACACTTCACAAAGCGAATGGAAGTAGCTCGCTCTTTGCAAGTTTTCCGACTCAAATTCTCCAAAAAGCGACTCCAAAAGCTTTGAAATTGAAGGTATAGTAATCTCCCTCAATTTATTCATTGACTCATCAAACTTAAAAAACTCATAATTCTTGAAAATCTCGTAAAACTCAACCAGTTTATTATTAAACAAATAAACCAAACCAATCAAAAACCGATCAGTTTGTTGATCTGAGTTCAAATCGCCTAATAAAGTCGATTCAATCACTTGTGTTTCACCTCTATTAATCAAGTCAATCACAACATCATAAATAAATGTTGATTGTATAGTCAACAAATAATCATAAGCCTCATTTAGTTGAGATATAGATATCAAATATTTCAAGTATGGTTGTTTCTCAACTATTGTCCAGAATAGGGAATTTTCGGGTTTGTTAAGTTCGGTATCTTCAATTTTTGAATCAACTTTGAAGCTTTTAAAACTTGTGTCAAATATGAATGTTAGCAATTTATATGCTTGCAATTTCTTTAAAACTTTATTAATAAGCAATAAAGTATCTTGGTTAGGTTCACAGATTAAGAACAACATCACCAAGTTGATTAATATTTGCTTATGATGGGTTTTGATCTGATTGAATGTAGCCAATGTGTTGATTTTATTAAAGAGACTGATATCTGATGAGGTGTGATGAGTTTCGAGGAATTCGAAATCTTCAGTTGAATCGATTAGTGAGTTAATTATATCCATGATATTTGGAGTGGATTTGAGTTGATTGATCATCGATTGGATCTCGGAGGTTGGGATTCGAGGAGATAAGTGGGTTTCAAAGAGTTGTGTGGCTTCGAGTTGGTCAAGGTGGGGTGTTTGGCAGATTATTTGGGAGAGTTTTTGATGTGATTTGGTGGAAAGGGTGTGTTGAAGGTGGAAGAGAAAATCATGACTCTGGTCACTGTGCTGTTGATCTTGACTCTGGGTCTGACCATCATGATGGTCATGTTGTTCATAATAATGCCCCCTTCTAAAAACACTCAACCCATTCGCTTGCAAACCAACTAATAACCCCCCCCTCAACATCATCCCCAACGAATCACAACTCAACTTCTTATACTCCTCACACAACGAATACAAACTAAACAAACATGACTTCTGATCAACCTGCGAGTCAACCACATCCTCAACAGCCCTTCTTATCGACTTGCCTTTGATTGGCTCGCACTTCAAATGCTTGACAAGAACATTCAATGCAGTGGAAACAATCAACTCATCATACCTCCCTGAGTTCAAGATCTTCCCATAATAATACTCAGCATCATATCTTGAATACTCAATCGGTTGAGGAGTGCTGAAATTCGACCAAGTCTTTTCTACAACCCCCGTTTCAAGGTCAATCGCATACTTGATCAACATTGAAGATAAGTTCGATTTCCAAAGAATATAATAACTCAACTGATTTTCATATTCAACTTCGAAATCTTGAATGAACCATAGATTTGAATTTAAAGATGGTAACTCTGGTTCGAATGAATGAATTTCTTTAAGGTTTTTATCGACGATTTCAAAAGTTTTAAATAAAAATCCACTTTTTGAATCACATGTTATATAAAGTGTTAAGAATTTTTGATTTTGAATCTCGAAATATTTCATATACTTTGAAGGGATTGAATTCAACCATGAGGATTCGTTAAGGACCGTTGTTGAGATTTGTTGATGTGATTTCAAGTCCCAGATCTTGAGTGCTTTATTAACAGTCAATGAAATGAAGGTTGAGTCGTTTATCTTGACAAGATCGATAAACGAATTTGAAGAGATTCCATTTGTAATGATGTCATTGCTTTTAAAAAATGAGCCAAAGAAATTCAAAGGAATTAATGGAGATGATTGGTTGAATGTAAATACATCGAAATCGGCCAAAATCTCGTCTCTTTTGAAGTGTAAGACATACCCATCTTTTAAACTTACAATCACATTCACCGGATCAATAGATTTGACGAGATATGGAGGAGATTTCAATTCAAATGAATAAGGAACTGAAATATGACCCCAATTAACAAACGTATCCAAAGTTAATTTACTACCCAAAATAAAAGTTGAAATTGGGATTTGAAACGTGATGAACAAGTAATTTATATCGATCAAGTCGATGATTATCGATTGGTTAAATTGAGTTATATTTAAAACTTGTTTTGAGATGATTTGATGTGGTAATGAAAGTGTGACATTTTGGTACTTTACTGACAGTCCAGTTGTGATCAATGGGCAAAGAGTGATTGATTGTAAGTCAGTACGAACGTCGTATGAGATGAAATCGATTGTTGAATCGGTTAATTGGACAAAGTTACCCGCTTCGGAGAGCTTGTTATGGAAGGCTTCATTCGGTGGTTTTTCTTCTGGGCTGGTTTCATACTTCAACGGCAATCTCACAACGGTAGTGGACAAGTGCGATTTGTACCCTTGTAAGTTTGATGTCGAGTATGAATTGTCCATGTTGGTGGTGTTGTTGATTGTTTAATTTTTTTTTTTGATCTTTTTTACTGCATCGCTGTGCGACTTTTTCGGGGATTTAAGTGAAGTAAAAAAGTGCACTAATAGTATCAGCAAGTATCAGTACACAGACCAGGACACAGATCAGTATCGTAAGCATCATCACTTACTAGTCAGCAAATCAGCATAATTCAGCACTCAAAGTCTACTACACGTATCAGTACACTACACTTTACTACCAGTACACTACACTACACTTCACTGCCACTACACTACACTCCACTACCAGCAACAGTACCACACTCCACTACCAGTACTACCACTCCACTCCACTCCACTCCTCCATGTCATCTGTCATCTACTACAAGTTTCTCCACCAGAAGAACCGATCCGTCATCCATTTCGACGGCACTGCAATCAGTGTGTTTGACCTCAAACGTGAAATCATTCTACAAAACCAATTGGGTGCTGGAAATGATTTCAACCTAAAAGTCTACCACTCAGAACAACCGGACTTGGAATACGAACTAGATCAAGATATCATACCGAGGTCTTCGTTTGTATTGGCCAAAAGATCTCCAGTCAAAGGAGGCGCTCGTTTTGGAACTGCCTCCAGATATATAACCGGTAAACCAAGAATCAACAAAAGAATCATAACAAGTTCAACTCTTCCACAACAAGTCAAATCAGTCGATCAAAATATGGCTGAAGAAGATAAAATCAAATTGATGTTTGAAAACCAACTGAATGCATGGGAACAAACTCAAGATGAATTGGCCACGCACAAAATGATCTATTCAAAGCCTGGTGTCGGCACAAAACAAGAAGATCAACCACCTCCTGGTTATATATGTTATAGATGTGGTAAGAAAGACCATTGGATCAAGAACTGTCCAACCAATACAGACGCAAACTTCGAAGGGAAAAAGATCTTAAGAACTACTGGTATTCCCAAATCTTATTTAAAATCGATCTCGAAACTGGAATTGGACTTGAG
Source organism: Kodamaea alishanica (nom. inval.) (assembly GCA_030563745.1). Classification (NCBI taxonomy): domain Eukaryota; kingdom Fungi; phylum Ascomycota; class Pichiomycetes; order Serinales; family Debaryomycetaceae; genus Kodamaea; species Kodamaea alishanica (nom. inval.). The sequence continues at coordinate 58,534 of JAJMJX010000034.1, forward strand.
TGTTGGAGAAGATGGGATAGCCACGAATGATAACGGTGATATGGTTGATAAAGACGGTAATACAATCTTGATTACCGAAGACGGTGGGTATGCAATTGCAATGGCAGATTCCAAAACTTGGATAAATTATCAAGAAAAGCAACAAAATGCAGCTTTAAAAGCAATACAAGAGTTTGAAAATCGGATTTTGGAATCGATAATTTCAGAAAATCAACTACAATTTTTAAACCCACTAGTAAAGAAAAAAATCTTGAAATCTCCAATTGTAATGACTCCATGTTGTGTATCCAATCAAAGCTTGAAAAAAATGACCAATTTTAATTATAACAAGGATGAGTTGGAGACTTTATTGATTGAGAATGATTTCCATTGTCCAAATTGTGATACTGAAGATATCTTTATAGATTCGTTGATTGTTAATGAAGCTTTAGAAAATGAATTAAAGAATTATATAGAGGGAAAAAAGGCCGAATTGGGTATTGAAGATCCAAGTTTAAAACGAGTTTCAGAACAAGATGACGCATTAAAGAAACAAAGACTCGAGTTACCATTGAAGCCAATGGGGTTCCCACCAGGTCCGGGGGTCCCACAACAACCTGCGCCTCCGGGGTTCCCGCCTGTAGCTCCAAACATGTTCATTCCAATGCCAATGAACCCATTCATGCCTCCATTTAATTCAAAGTGAAAAATCCTGTATAGTTAAACCCTCTTGAAAATTTCATTACCCGGAATTTAAATTTTTTTTCTATAAAAGCAGCTCAAATCGCACCTATTTGAAAATTTTTACTTCTCTATCAATAAATGTATGTGACACTTAATAAACACAATATATCCGGATGATCAAACATAACATTTCAAACTAGAGTATGTGACTATTAAGAATGATCACAACATAACCATACTGAAATATATATTGTTCAACACCTTTTTTTTCTCTTTACACCTACTAACAAATTTCAGTGATGTGATGTATAGAATGGATTTTATACATTGAATATCTTGTTAATGAGTATGTTCTTTTTGATTATCACACTACAATGATGACTTAACAAAAACAAAGCTGGAATTACTGGCTGAATCTCTATGATTGATAAGTTTTTGCAACGCTGCTGAATGTGTATTTATAAAAATGTTTATATACTAACTTTTAGGTTTTGTATTTTTTATGACGAATTATTGCACTGGGCACTGAATATTTTATGAGTGACAACGCATAAATGGTGGGCCTCAGAAACCCACTCTAACTGATTTGTACATACTCAATTAACAAGATAAATCTATTCAAGATTAATCTGTATGTACTATTATTAAAGATTAGATGATGATTTTCTAGATGACGAGTCAGAATCGGGATTCCCGTTGACGACAACCTTTATTTATTACCATTCATGCCTTTCTGATATCTTCTTTTGTTTCTTTTTTAATAATTTACTAACAAATGGTAGAATAAAATCCCTTCTATGACTGGTGTTTAGAATTGGTTTTAGCATTTCTTTAATTAATAAAAGATGAGGTTGAAAAAAAAAGACAAGCATATGTCCGAGTTTTCAAAGAAGATAAACTTTTTCACGTCTGATATTAAGTTAAATAATTGCGAAAACCTTTGTTGAAAAACAGGGATTTAAAATTTGATACTTGTTGTTTATGATGACTCACCACATTTATCACGACGGTCTACTGTGGTTTGGGACTGTTAATCCCTTTCCAATGATGATAAATTATGGCCTTGACCGGCCGTGGTTCCTGACACTTCAAGTATCTTATTTTAATAATGTATGTATTTTTTTGAATACAAATGATGACTTTACGTAATTGAGATTTCAATGAGAATTAATTAAAACGATTTGCATGTCAGTCTGATGTGAATTTGTTGAATAATAACTAACTTTATAGAGTGAATGAATAAGTAAACGAAAGCGACCGAAATGATCTACAAAATAGACCATTGAATGTAGAAATAATAAACGAAGTGATCATAGATCACTGAGTGTGTAGTGTCCGTCGTAGGTTAAGCGATCAATGTGACCGAAGTCTACGTTTGATCTTCCTCCATGGTCATGAGGTATTCATTGTGAGTGTACTGCATGGCCGTGTAGTTGTGGTACTCCTTATGAGTGTCTAGATCACCGAGTGATGGTCAATTACTCGTCGAATGTGGAGACTGGGTCACAGAGTGGTGCTCGCTGTGGGTTTCCTGTTGAGTGTGGAGCTAAGTGATCTCGTAAATTTTAAAATTTCTCACACGGCTATCTGAAATCAACTCCTATCTATGCGTAAATCAACAAAAGATGGAGAGTCAGACGAGCCTCCGTCGTATAGCTCGATAGATGAAAGTAGCAAGGATACACCACCCGTTGCCAAAAGATTGGGGTCTGCATTTGGTCGAACGTCTCGACCATACACTCCACTGAAAGATTTACAGAAACAAATCGAACTCATCAACCACTCTTCGGTCACAAGTGTTGCTTCTAATACCCAAACAGACTACTTTGACGTGTTGCCTTCATTCCAAATGTTCCAGTCGATATTGAGGAGAGATGCTACGCAGTTTAATGAGAACTTATCGATCGAACCACCTGTCTATGGTGATACACAGCATTCTTCACCAACGCCTCCTACACTCTCACCGGTAACATCTCAAATGAATGTCTTATCCATTGAAGAAGAGCACCATTTGGAGGAGCCCGAAACACACAACCACAACGTGTCTGTGACTGTTGATTCATCAGGACTACTGCCATTGGACAATATAGACAAACTACCAAAAGCTTCAAGCTCTCCTATTGACATTCAAATCTATGTAACCAAAAGAATCCCACAACCAAACTTCGACAATGAATTGGAAACTCGATTGAAAGAATACACTAGTGATGATATAATCAATGGGTATATAGTCATTACCAACAAGTCGGATAAACCTGTTGATTTCGGATTATTTACGGTGTCATTAGACGGGACGATTAAAATCACCGAGAAAAAGTCGGTTGATTCTCCCAAATATGACAAGATTTTAATGAAAAAGTTCTTAAAGATGTATGATTTAAATGCTTCGTATGGGTATACACAAGTTCCCAATAGTGCAGGGATCAAATATGTAGCGTACACTACCGATCTTAATGACGGGTGTCAAATTGGATTACCTCCAAACAGAGTATTACAACCAAACTCTAAGTATAAAAAGTTCTTTACTTTCAAGTTTCCCCAGAAATTATTGGATGATAGTTGTATACACGGTACAATCCCCCATTTATTTCCCCCACCATCGATTGGACTAGACAAGACATGTTTCTATAACAAGGGAGGGAATATTCAGTTGAACAAAGCTTTGGGATATGGGTTTTTGAATATGAGAGGGACTCCATTACTCACGAAAGACTACAGTTTTGAGAATGTAAGTATCAGTTATACTATTGAAGCCAAGTTCATTGACAAGCTAAATGATTTGACCAAGTCTCCGTTATCAGAGAACGAAATCAATGATCCAAACTCAAATGGTACCTTCATCATTTCAACTAGTAGTCAATATTACCTACGGTTCATACCCAATTTGAACGATAAGTTAAGGTATGATGACTCGGATGTTCAATTTGGTATTGATTCTAGGCTCTTTGAAAGACTAAACCAATCACATACTTGGAGAGCAATCGACGAGTTGAATTTCAAGATTGAACGAGAATTCGACGAGAAATTAAACAAGGCAGAATTGACACCTCAACAATTGAAAAATAAAAACTTGACAATTCACAGTGTGGAACCAAGAGAGAAACAAGTCTTGACAAATCAGTATAGTGAGCAAAAAATGATTGGAAATAAGAATGCTGTTGATATTTATGGTAAGAAAAAGAGAAAGATTTTACTGTCACTTGTTAAGATAGGACAACTGACACTTTACGTCAAGGTGCCTTCAATGGTGATCCCATACTCATCACCTCGGTTGTTAACAAAGTATAATAAGGAGCATGATTTGAAACCAGTCACTTCAAGTGGACTTAGTGACATGTATAACCGAGATCAAAATGGAGTCATCGACTCTCTAAATGTTTCATTACTCTTCACATCAACAGATTCAAAGCCTCCTCAAATCAGTTCGATCGAAACAAATATTGTCTTGTGGACTTACAACACAGAGTACCCACTACCTTTTGAAATGGGCCATGATTTTTTCTATGTTAACCATTCAAATAACAAGGTTCTTGATGATGATTTGTTGATTACAAAGACAAACTTACAAGGTTTAAAAGATCGTGTTTTCACATACATCGACTATTGCAAAAGCAACTCAACACAAATTTCAAGAAGCTCGTTTTTGTATTTAAAAGCTGTCAAACATTTGGCTGCGAAAAAAGATACAATTAAAGATTATTATAAAACATTGACTTTACTAACGAATCCTGATTTACTTGGAGATCAAGGATGGCATGGAGAACAAACGGCGGGGAATAGGTTGAAATGGGTCAAGGATTTTGAAGTGCCACTCGAGGCAATCAATAAGAACAATGTGACTTTACTTCCGAGCTTTCAAAGTTGTCTTGTTGGAAGGATTTATTGTTTGCAGGTGGTGGTGAGGTTCAAGGGAGGGAGTAGCGACCAGAATGAGTTTGGAGATAATGTGGTTAAGGTGGATGTGCCGGTGCTTGTGGGTTGATGCAACAGTGATCTACAAATACTGTGATCTACGGAGTAGGTCACTGGGGTATCACTCGGAGTAGGTCACTGGGGTATCACTCGGAGTAGGTCACTGGGGTATATTCTCAACTACATCACTCAGACCACGGGATTCCACTGGGTATTTTCAGCATACAAGTTCACTGCATTCAGCTAAGCAGATACTGTGGTATTAGACCACTATGTATACTCTCAACTGAAAAGATCACTCAGCTACAAGCTCACTGATAACTAGCACTCCTAGATCGCATAGTGTGTTCTCAGCAGGCCACTGAGTATCGAACTTATATGGAGAGTATCGACTGTTTAGCCCCAAATTCCTATCGATAACAGGTTACTTGGCTATATCCACTATAAGTACCCAATGAACTCTAGCGACTGTATACGCAGCCACTCAGTCAGGCACTCAGTCAGTCAGGCACTCAGTCAGTAGTTAGCCAGTCAGTCAGTTACCTACTCACTCCTCACTCCTCATTCCTGACTCACTCACTCGCTTCCCTCGTTCGTTCGTTCGTCGTTGATTTCGTGTCCCAACCAAATTCACTAATATGACTCATTCCTAATTAGGCAATGCATTGCTCGATGAAAAATTAAATTAACCGCGATTCGCAATCAGCCAGTTATAAAATCCACATTTCGCTCAAAAAATTTAGATTTATTTTACTTCTCTTTTGTATAATAAAATGATTAAAATTTCTTCTAGAAAACTTTTCCAAACTAAAAATTTGGCAACTGCTTCATTTAATAAGACTTCACTGTTAGACAGAGCAACCTTAACCATCAAAAATGGTCCTGTTTTCAATGGATATTCATTTGGAGCAAATGCTAATGTCAGTGGTGAAGCTGTTTTCACCACATCTCTTGTCGGATATCCTGAATCAATGACTGACCCATCATATAGAGGACAAATTTTATGTTTCACACAACCTTTGATCGGTAATTATGGTGTTCCTTCACTGACCAAAAAAGATCAGTTTAATTTGTTGAAATATATGGAGAGTCCTCTGGTACAATGTATTGGTATTGTTGTTGCCGATGCCGCACTTGAATACTCTCATTGGACCGCTGTCGAGTCATTACAACAATGGTGCCAAAGATCGGGAGTTGCTGCCATTACTGGTGTCGACACTAGACAGTTGGTTTCATACCTTAGAGACAAAGGTTCATCATTGGGGAAAATCACGATTGGTGAAGAATATGATGCTGATGAAGATGCTGCTTTCGACGATCCTGGTTCGGTCAACTTGGTACATAAAGTCACTACAAAGGCTCCATTCCATATTGCTTGTCCTCCAGAATATTCGAAAAATATCCATATTGCTGTATTGGATTGTGGTGCAAAGGAAAACATTTTACGTAATCTTGTTCAAAGAGGTGCTTCTTTAACAGTTTTTCCATACAATTATCCTATTGATAAAATTGCAAATAAATTCGATGGTATTTTCATATCTAATGGACCAGGGGATCCAACCCATTGTTCAAGTACTATTGAAAACTTACAAAAGACAATGAACAAATATGATGATCTACCAATTTTTGGGATTTGTTTGGGTCATCAATTACTTGCATTAGCTAGTGGGGCCAAAACCATCAAGTTAAAGTATGGTAATAGAGCACATAATATTCCAGCATTGGATTTACAAACTGGAAAATGTCATATTACATCTCAAAATCACGGATATGCAGTTGATACTCAAACGTTGGATATGCAGGAATGGGAACCTTATTTTACTAATTTGAATGATTTAAGTAATGAAGGTATGATCCATAAATTCAAGCCTATTTTCTCGACACAATTCCATCCAGAAGCAAAAGGTGGACCTTTGGATACAAGCTTTTTATTCGACAAGTTCTTTGGAAACATTGAAGTTTATAGAAAGAATAATGGATTAAATTTGAATCATAATGCGGAAAATAGTTTATTGGTTGATATTTTACCAAAAGAAAGAGTGTTCTAAGTGAACAAGTAAAGCTGTACAATTTTAGCTAAACGATAGACATCATAAGACTAATTATATATAAATAAATACTAAACGACGTATACGATGTAATCACACCACCCAAAAAATCAGATGATTTGGCTGCGAAAAAAAAGAAAAAATTGAGTGAAAAAAAGACACAAAAATTGCATCCAAATGAGTATAAAGTTCAAGGATGGTCCATGAATATAAAACCATAACTCTATCAAAGATGAATTCAACATCATATCTCAATATTTACACGTCGCTCAATGCCACAACTAGTCTTAATTTCTTCGAGAAATGTTGGTTGGCATGGTATCGTTATATAAATAATGATATGCTTGCCACAGGACTTTTCTTTTTTGTTATGCATGAAGTATTTTATTTTGGACGTTGTATTCCATGGTTTTTAATAGATCGGATCCCATATTTTAGAAAATGGAAATTACAGCCTACAAAGATCCCATCAAATTCAGAACAGTGGGAATGTTTTAAAGCTGTTTTAAAGCTGCATTTTCTTGTTGAAGCCTTACCAATTTGGGGCTTCCATCCATTATGTTCAAGTTTAAAGATTTCGGTTGATGTTCCATTTCCTTCTTGGCAAGTGATGGCTTGTCAAGTTGCTGTTTTTTTTGTACTTGAAGATGCATGGCATTATTGGAATCATAGACTTTTCCATATTGGATGGTTCTATAAGAATATTCATAAACAACATCATAAATATGCCGCTCCTTTTGGATTTGCTGCAGAATATGCTCATCCTATTGAAGTCATGGTATTGGGTTTGGGTACCATTGGTTTCCCAATCTTATATGCTTATTTGGGTACTATATATACACAATTACCTGAATTACATTTGATTACGATTCTGGTTTGGGTTGTGATGCGTTTATTTCAAGCGGTCGATTCACACTCGGGTTATGATTTCCCATGGTCTTTACACCATTGGTTACCATTCTGGGCCGGTGCAGAACATCATGATTTGCATCATCATTATTTTATAGGTAATTATGCCAGTTCATTCAGATGGTTGGATTACTTTTTGGATACTGAAAGTGGTGCTGGGGCAAAGGCTAGTAGGGAAGAAAAAATGAGAACCAGAGTTGAGAAGAAGAATATTTAATGGAAGTAAGGTGTGTAGCAATAAAGTACCTGGAGAATATAAGAGTGTGTATTAATAAAGTGTGCGTGTTAATAAAGTGTGTAGTAATGGTGTGTGCAGTAATAATGTACTTGGTGAGAGTGTGTGTACTAGAGTGTTTACTAGAGTGTGTACTAGAGTGTGTACTAGAGTGTTTACTAGAGTGTGCAGTAAAAGAATTGTACTAATAGAGTTGTTGAAAAAGCGTGTTTGATGAATATAAGAGTGTGTATTCTAGTATGTGTGACAAGTAGACGAGGTATAGTGTCACAGTTCCTACGCCGCGAGTGCCATAGGGCACAAGCCCTCAACACAACGTGACACGTTTTCGCGATAACATCCTGCACACAACATCGAAAAAGTTTTCAATAATTTTTCACTCTAAATTTTCAAGTACTGTGCGCGAAACTCATCCCATTTGTGGAACCTAGTATGGCCACCTTAGTGTAACTCATACTCTCAGTTTCGATTTTCCCGTTTGCGAAAGGAAAAAAAAAATTGATAATAGAAAAATTGCCTAAAACTTTTACTCTTACATTTGGATATCAACAACGTACAAGTAAGTAATGATAGAAAGAATGAGATGAGCAAAAAGATGAGACGAGCAAAGGAGATTAGATGAACAGAGAAAATGAAGGATAGCCAGCAAATAGTCTACAAGTTGAATCTTCTCATCTTGATGAAAAATTCTCATTGATGAACAATTCATACTAACCAAATTAGAATGTCTAGATTAAACGAATATCAAGTTATCGGTCGTCGTCTTCCAACTGATTCTGTTCCAGAACCAAAGTTGTACCGTATGAGAATCTTTGCTCCTAACACTGTTGTTGCTAAGTCTCGTTACTGGTACTTTTTACAGAAGTTGCACAAGGTCAAGAAGGCTTCTGGTGAAATTGTTTCTGTCAACTTGATTTCCGAAGCTCACCCAACCAAGGTTAAGAACTTCGGTATCTGGATTAGATACGATTCCAGATCTGGTATCCATAACATGTACAAGGAATACAGAGACGTTACCAGAGTTGGTGCCGTTGAAACCATGTACCAAGATTTGGCTGCTAGACACAGAGCCAGATTTAGATCTATCCATATCTTGAAGGTTGTTGAATTGGAAAAGACCGAAGATGTCAAGAGACAATACGTCAAGCAATTCTTGACCAAGGGCTTGAAGTTCCCATTGCCACACAGAGTCCAAAAGTCTCACAAGTTGTTCTCTACTCAATCTCCAACCACCTTCTACTAAGCAGGTATTGGAATTTAATGGTATAGTCATTAATATATTATATATTTAGAAGATGTAAAGTAGGGAGTAGTGAAAATATGAGTGAGTAGTGAGAGGAGTAGTAAAAAACAAGTAGCGAGTGCTCATGTAGAGCCGTGCAGTAGAAGCACGCCTCCCTAGTAGAGCTGCGCTTCTGCATTAAACCATACCTCCATAGAATCTACTCAATTCTCACTCACTCGTTTCATTCGTTCGTTCGGTCGATCGTTCGCTTGCTCGTTCGTTTGTTCGTCCACGTGTAGAAGCATTATTTCTCTTTTTATCTCCGCTTATACCTTTCCTCTTCAACATGTCCTACGGAATCAAAGCTGCCGAAAGATTGGCAAACAAAATCGTTCTCATCACCGGTGCCCTGAGCGGTATCGGTGAAGCCACTGCCCGTGAATTGGCCGCTGCTGCCAACGGAAATATCAAATTGATTCTTACTGCTAGAAGAAAAGACAAGTTGGATGCTCTTTCAAAAGAATTAACTTCCAAATACACTGGAATCAAAACATTTGCTGGTCAATTCGATGTCTCAAAGATCTCAACAATTCAACCATTTCTTGATGGTTTACCTGCCGAGTTTGCTGACATTGATATTTTGATTAATAATGCTGGGTTGGCGCTTGGAAGAGATCCCGTTGGTTCAATCTTACAACAAGATATCGCAGGGATGTTTGAAACCAATGTTTTGGGGCTTATTAGCTTGACCCAAGCCGTCTTACCGTTGTTCATCAAGAAGAACTCTGGTGATGTCGTTAATTTGGGATCGATTGCTGGTAGAGATAGTTATCCAGGTGGTGCTATTTATTGTGCTACAAAGGCAAGTGTCAAATCTTTTTCACAAGTCTTGAGAAAGGAATTGATCAATACTAAGATCAGAGTATTGGAAGTTGATCCAGGTAATGTTGAAACCGATTTTTCGTTGGTTAGGTATAAGAACGATGCGGTCAAGGCAAAGGCTGTGTATGAAGGTACAGAACCATTGACTGCGGAAGATATTGCCGAGATCATTGTTTTTGGATTGTCAAGAAGACAGAATACGGTTATTGCCGAAACCTTGGTTTTTGCTACAAATCAAGCAAGTTCAACCCATTTATATAGAGAAACTAAATAATTTTTATATAGCGAGAATAAGTTCTATTTATATAGACTAATTAGAAAGATAATTGTTCTAGAGTCTTGCCCAATTTGGCAGCCCCATCACCGTTGCTGTCAATGGTCACCTTTGGTCTATTCATCTCTAAACCTGCCAATAACATACATGCTTTACAGATCTTGTTTGATGAGAGATATCCACACTTTTCACATCTATTACCGTCTTTAAAGATCCGTACCGACCCGTCGGATTTAACTTCATATTCGGAATCAACAGGCTTGTTTTTCCTCTTCTTTTTTGGCGCAAGTGTCAAGTGTTCTCCACTATAAATGATATCCATAATACACGAAGGTCTGATTGACTCCAACGACTTGAGCAATTCTCGTGCAGTTCCTCTGAACGCTTCTGGTGCATATGTACATTCGGTTGAAAAGTAATCAAGCTTCTTGTAATGGGCATAAAGTACGATTTCTTTTTGATAAGTATACTTGAAAGGTTTTGATCTTTTGATTGGTGATCCGGCCGATTGAGTTAAAATCGTACACGATTTTTCTAATCTTGCAGTGTCACCTCTAAGTAGATTCATTAAGACAGTTTCGGCCATATCATCTGCATTATGGCCGGTAACAACATGGTTTATACCTAATTTGGCGGCCCCTCTGTCTAAGGCTTGACGTCTTAAAACCCCACAATATGTACAACTCGATCTTATACCGGCACATGAAACAATTTCATCCATCGACCAGTTATACAAATCTTTATATGAGATGATCTCAAGTGGCATTTGATATTGAATTTGATTTCTTTTAACGGTTGCCAACGAATCGTCTCTATACCCTTTGATTCCTTCATCGATCGATAGTAACACTAATTCAAGGCCATATTCGTATCTCTCGTTTAAAAGTTTGAGCACAGATGCCAACACCGTCGAGTCCTTCCCGCCACTAGCCCCGATCGCTACCTTGTCACCTTTTTCAAATAACTTTGCATCGGTGATGGTGTTGTGGATTTCGGTCTCGAAAACAAGGTAAAAACATTCTTTGCAAAGCTTTTGGAGGTTCTTGGGTCTCTTCATCACGGCCTTACGCCCGTGACAGAGCTCGCAGAGGGCGGTTACTTTGATTGGTTTGCTCATTGTGGTGTGGTGTATTGCAGCTATAAAATTTTTGATTAAATCATCGCGCGCGCGCTACCACATAATGGGTGCAAATATTGCACACAACAAGCGAACACACTGAGCGATAGCGAATTGTGTGATAAAGCGTAGAGAGATGAGCACAGTGGGATACGACGATTGTGTGATACAGGGTAGAGAGATGACACAATGAGCATGTCAGTAAGGATTCAAGGTGTATATGGCTCAGAGTCCTCGAGGACTCTTTGAGATTTACAATATATATTAGATACATAGGGTGAAGGACTCGGAGTCTCTCAGGTGGTTATGCCCCCTCAGAGCCCTCTTCGAGGACTCTTCATGGACTCGCAGACTTTTCGTGGGTTAAAAACCCCACAATCTTTCCGAAAACATCATCATAATACTCGTCACTCTCAAGAAACAACGCATGTCTTGCTCCCTTAACAGCATAAAACTCCTTATCAATACTGTTATCCAACAATCCAATAAATTCTTTCGAGGAGTCAATAAGATTGATCTTGTTATCTGTACCATGTAAAATCAAAACCGAAACTGACTTGTTAAACTTTTTAACGTACTCTGGTTTTAAAAGAGCTTCACCTCTGTTCAACATATCAAAAGTTTGTCTTAAAGTACCAGTCAGGCCATGGTGCGCCTGCATATAATCCTGATATGATTTACTAGATGTTGCATTTTCAGCAACTATTTTGGAAGTGATCTTTGCATTTGGAAACAACTTACTAATAGCTGAACCCACGCCTCTTGCAACCAGACTTGGACGAGTAATCGGGTGTAAGCGAATCATTGGAGAGGTGGCAATAATTGACTTTATATTTTCAATATGTTTCCCTTTAATACCATAATTTAAAGCAATTGCGCCACCCATTGAATGACCACACAAAATCAATTTTTCATTATTAGAATTTGATAAGTTATATTCAATGAAGTAATCCAAATCTGAAAATACCAAATCATCATTTGTAATTTTAACTGAAGTTTCACCAGCACCTCTTTGATCAAAATAAAAGACTTTGAAGCCTTTGGAAGAGATTTGATCAAAGAATCGAGTATACATGACAGCTTCTTCACAAAACCCATGTACAAATAAAATCGTTGCTTTGTAGGTCACATTATCTGGTACATTCCAGGTTGTTATTTTAAAGTCTACGCCATTATGTTTGACGAAGGTAACTTCGGGAGTTCTTTCTGTTTTGTAAGGTAGGTCAACCATTGCCGGGTGAAGAGAATAAATGAAGTTTGTAATTTCATATTTATATGTTTTCAGATAGCCGGTTTACCCGGTTAAGCCCGGCAAGATAAGCAGAAGAGTGATCCGTTTAAATCCGGCACGGCGTGTTGTCTGTGTACAGTTAGTTCTTCAGTGGTACTGTCGAGTGTACCGTTGGTTCGTGGCGTACTGTTCAGTGTTAAGTGGGCTTAGTGTTCAGTGGTACTTCCGGCGCCACTACCATATAAGATCAAATATTTGTAGACACAAATGCTGCACACTAACTGAGGGACACATATCTGTTGAGGTGGTTGGTGCAGATTTGGGGATTTCGGAAGGTAAAGTGGTATTTGTAGTATTTTTGGCATTCATCGTGGTCTGTAGTCCGTGTACTGTTCAGTCTGATTTCAACCATTTTATATTCTCTTCCGGATGGAGCAGTACCACCTGATTTTTCCTGAAGCACCTTATAAGTCACCTCATAATGAACACCTGATTTTCGTTATGCAGCACCTCAATATTTGCTGTGCGCTCTGTAGTACTCGATACTCTCTAATGTGTACTCTACAACTCCTCACTCCTTGTCCCTATCACTTGCGTCTCACTTGCGTCTTACTTGCGCACGCACACGCATTCCTCACTCACTCCGACTACTCACTGCTCGTTTCACACACGCACTCGTTCATTTGTTACTCTAACTCCTCGCTACTCATTTGTCACTCGCACTCACTCCTCACTGTGCATTCTATACTGTGCACTCACTCACTTTTCAGGCACTCACTTATATTCTACACTGTATAATTTACACTGTGTACTCTGCACTCACGTATACACTACAATGTCTACACTTCATCACTCATTTTTCACGCACTGTATATTCTATACTGTGTTCTCTACAATGTGTACACACTCCTTACTCCTCACTCACTCGCTTTGCTCGTTCGTTTGTCGTTCGTTAAACAGTCGACTGAAACTCATCATTATGAGAAGAAACATTCGCACACCTAAACCTCGTAACATCCTCATGAACCTCCTTTTCCTTAGTTTGAGCTTGAACCTGTTGAACCTGTTGAGGCTTCTTACCATAACCATTCGAACTAGTCTTTTCATTCTTTTCAGTCAACAACCCAATTTTTTCATTCATTATAATTGCCAATTCTTGTAATCTTGATCTTTGAAGTTCAATCGAATTAAATTTAACAAAAGTTTGTTGATCATTAATATTTGCTGAAATTTCATTTAATTCAATCATTTTATTCAAAATTGAAATGATTTGATCGGTTGATAATTCAAAACTTTTTGATAATTTTTCAATTGATAAATTTGAATAAACTGATTTATAAGAAAATATAAAAGTTCTTAAGCCTTCGAATTGTAATTTAAATTTCAACATTTTTAATAAATTATCATTTTCAGGTAATAATTTCCAAATTTTGATTGAAGAAAGTAAAGAATAGGATTTGAACCAATCACCTTTTTGTAAGGCAAGAGATGCATGAATAATATGATCTTTAATACTTTCTGGAGGTCCAGTAAAAAATTGTTTATCATGGAATTCCAATTTACTCTTGAAAGATTTGATTGAAACTTTTCTTTTTGAGTCTTTGGTACCAGTTGATGATGCAGCAGTTGCAGCCAATTGAGGAATCTCTATTAATAATGAACAAGTCATATAAACACAGTCCAACAATTCCAAATTAATATGTTGATGGAATGGTAACAATTTAAGTTTCTCACCAGTAGTGGCTTGATTTGGATATTTGGTATTAAACCCTTGACCCAATAATTCTTTTGATCTTTGAGAATTAATTAAATCAGTCAAGATCTTACAAGATTCTTCGATTTCTCCAGATCTAAAAGCACTCAAACCTAATTGAACCAATGCCCTATTATATTGGATTTGTAAAGTAGATTCAGCTTGATTAATTCCACTATGAATCTTCGAATTAATAAATAATTCTTTGGCCTTTAAATAGTTATTATTAACTGAATAATAATAAATCAATGATAAAAATGAGTGTTTATGATAAGCAGTGTTCTTATGAGATTGTAAATAATCTACCAAACTTTCAATCAAAGTAGTAGGGGTTGAGTTTGGTTCATTAATTTGAATCAATTGATCGGGTTTATAGTAAATATGTTCCAATCTTCTTGAAATGATTCTAGCCAATTGTTCAGATTCAAACTTGACCTTTGTTGGAGTCACTTTTTCAACGTATGATTGACCTCTAAGAATCAAGTTGTACATTTTGGATTCATCTTTCAATCTCTCGATGTATTCAACAGAATGAGGGTCGGTGTTTTGAAGAGACTTGATCAACTCATCATCTAATCTGTCAATCAATGAAGTGACGGAACCAAAGATGATCTTGACACCATTTGCTTCAACTGGAGGTTCGATATCAATATCATCGGTGATTTGTCCAAATTCAGATAACTGATAAGTGTTCAAGTTTTCTTCTAAAAGTGACACAAGTGAACAAAGATCGGCTTGGTTTTGGTTCCATTGATCCAATGGCATTTGTGCTTGGTAAGCAGATGCATCGAATCTGATAGATAATAACATTTGATAAATCGCAATAACTTCAAACACTCCACTTTGACTTCTTGTTTGTAATAATTCTTCCAAGATTTGAACTTGTTCGTATTTATCAACATTCTTTTTACCACGAGTTTCTGCGATTTGCTTCAAGATGGTGAATCCTGGTGAAAGGTTTCTCACGTCTTGTTCATCTTCAACGGTGGCAGTTTCTTCAATATCCAAACTATCATCACCTTCGAAAGTTTCTGGATCCTTTCTAAACATTTCATAGTAAACTTGGAATTCCTTGATTTGCTTCTTGACTCTTTGTTTGGTAGTATTGAAAGCTCTTCCTTCAACTGCATTCAATGTTTTTTCCGATTTCTCATTTTCACTAGTGGCAACAATATAATCTTCCAAACCTCCAAGACACTTGATGTAGAACTTGGGCGTTCCGATGTTTTGTTGGCCAGCCTTGTTCAATAACCTTCCTAATCTATCGAACTCATTCAATACAATCGTCCAAGTATTGGATCTTTTGGCAACATTGATCGATTCAATTGCTTCCTTCATATCATCAATTAATTTATCTTTGGATGATTTGACAACTTTTTTACCTTCATCTTCATCTTCTGAATCCGAATCTTTTGAATTTCCTTTCATAAAACTTTTCTTTAAGAAATATGAAGGACCTGTTGGACGTTCATCATCATCTGAATCAGATTCAGATTCACTTGCAAATTCAGAATCAGTGGATTCTTGTGAAAGCAATTCTTCATCAGATGAACTTAACAAGTCTTCTTCTTCAGATGAGGTATCTGAAGTGTACCCTGAAACAAAGAAACGAGACATGATGTGGGAAGTAGTGAAGAAAGTTTTCAACGATGCGCTGAAAAAAGTATTAAATTTGAAAATTTTGCGTGATTGGAATTACGCGATGGACTGGAATGTACACTTAATAATGAAATTGTAGTGGTCGCAACACCACTGTAATTATTATAGACCACTAAGAGACCCACTATGAACACTATATGAAACTATGTATGTGACCGCTATGATAAATATATGAGACTATTATACGAGACCTGTGAGATCACTATGTGAAGCTAGCTATGAGAGAATTAAGACAAGGGACCACGGCTATTGAGACTAGTGGTCTGTTTAGTGACCACTGTCAGAAACAGCGGGGACTAGAGTACTCCAAACCACTGGAGAGGCGCAGGCCACTGAGACCATGAGACGTCAGATAGAGACCACTAGGGAGTTGCAGACCACCACTATCGACACTAGAGGTCTCTAGAGGTCTCTACGAGACTTCTATTAGCGACTACTAGCGTGGTTAAGAAAGACTCACCACTACTATCGACACTATAGGTTTCGTAGAGGTCTCTACGAGACCTCTACATGTACTCCTCACTCACTCACTCACTCGCTTCGCTCGTTCGTTTGAGTCAATTATCTATTCCATACCTCCGCACCCGCGAAAACTTAAACGGCTTTTCATTCCTCAACCCAAACTCCGTCTCTTCTCCCTCTCGTTCATCATCTTCACTCATCTTTTTTCGTATCGAAAAATATCGAATCCAACTCATCTTATTATGTCTATACTGTCCCAATGTCTTGATTTGAAAATAATAATGAAAAACATAATACGCTGCAGACCCATTTTCAATCCTAATATGAACTTCTCCATCGGACGTAATTGTCCATTTCCCATGATATATTCTATGACTCTCTTTCTTATCTCCGGTAATACTACGTTCAATATTATACTTCAGTAAATGTGGTATCACCTGTGCAGGCTCTAATGCAGATAGTGTTTTAACACATGTTCCATCCGGATAAAATCGGATATATCGATAATATGTAACTGTTCGAATTGGATTATTCCAGCTATTTGAAAATTCTGATTTACCTCCTTCACTATAATATGTTATAGTGCTTATGTAACATCCAAGAAATTTTATAAACAGTCTTGTTGAAAGCATATTTTTCCATGAATTATCATATTGACCAATCATTTTCAATGGATCTTTTGGTATTGGAATTTCCAGATTTTCACCACCATAAATCTGATTTTCTTCATAAATTTGATTTGGAAACACTAAATAACATAACTTTTGCCATATTTGAGAATTCCCAAGTCCAATATATGCGTATTTTTTACAAGTTATTGACATATTAAACCAAGATTCAGGATGTTTTAAAATCAATATTTCTAAAATCTTGTACCAAATATCACTAGGAAGATAAACCAAGGGTGATACCTTGTCTTCATCTTCAATATCAAGTCGATTGAAACTTTCAATCAATTGGCCTACATTGATTTTCTTGATAAGAGTTTCATCCAATTTAACCGATTTTTCGCTTGTTTTGGTTTTTTGGACAATATCAGCTCGATAAATCAAATCAACATGTTGATTCAATTTGAAGGCTTTTCGGTATAGGTCAATAGCATCCGACATCAGCCCGTTTGCCTCTTTCTCGGCCGCTTCTTTGAAGAGACGAATCGCCTCGTCATCATCATTAGAACGATCATGTGTCATTTTTAAGTTTGTGGAGATGGCAATCCGATAAACTCACGTCAACTCCAGGGTAGTTTAAATTGTCCAAGTTTTGATAATTTAAAATATTTGGGACTGGTAGCGCGGCCCGCGAAATTGTGTGTTAAAAAATATCTCTCAACTCACTAGTAGTACCTTTGATCTCAACGCTACTGCTGTATCGATTGCCACGTTATTCTTATCTTGTATTTGCATCTAAGTAGTCTTCCAGAGTCTATGATGATTTGTGAAGTGAAATATGGTAACTAAACTCTACCAAAAAACCTTCTTTTTTGTAGTAAAATTAGAGAACAGAAAGGGTGCCTCCAAGGAGATGAAGGGACATAAAGTCTGCAAAAGTTTTTTCTCCTGCTCGCCTAGAAGACTCTTCTCAGCAAAGTCCTCGAAAGGATTCAATTTTTCAACGGAAAATCATGCCTTTATGTAAGCTGCTACTGTCAAAATATCACCTTGATTTTGAAATATGACTCTGTGAGGGTTGATGGAACACCATCTCACTTGTCGCTAGCTAAAAATGCAGTAGTCTAGAAAACTGAACATGATCAACCTAACCACTACGTATGCTCGAAGCATTGTGAATACAAGTCTAGCAAATATTTGTAGACCTCATCGGCTTCATCCAGATTGATCTTCCACTATTAGGATACCCACCATATTCCGGTAACAGAAGATTATCATCAGATACCAAGAAACCATGAACTTATAGCTCTACTCAAGCCATGAATCAACTTCATAGGTATCTAAAGAATGCCTGTAATAGACATGTTTATTTATTTGGATGTGAGGAATCTTGAAAGATTCTTTAACGGGAGGAATTTAATAAAATTAATCAAAATTTGGAGAATTACATTAGAGTGAAAGCCAATGTTAGATGGCAGATGAATCTAAGTTACATAAGGATAGAGCACAGATTCTTCTTCAGTCTTAGCATTTGAGACTCCAAAACATTCTTAAATCTCGTGCTACAATTTTATGTTTCTCCTTTTCAAAATAGAAAGTGCCATATTATCTACACAGTATATATCTGTTAAGGGCCTGGTTCATTCCATCCTCCAAATTGAAGAAATGATGTGAAAGGGATAATACTGCGTAAGTCTTGAATCTTGTTTCAAAATGCGTTTTATTCTTGTCCCGGAAAAAGGTATTTTTTGCCCAAAAATAAGATATCAAAAATATCATCGGCTCTTTACCACTTATTTTTTTGCTTGACGTCCATAAAATATTTCAAAAGTTGCAGACTTCCATTAATTTTTAGTCGTTGCCACAGTTCTGAAAAAATAATGAGGTGATTTCTTTAAATTAACACTCTTCTTTTGTCGGTTAAGTATCATATCCTGACGTACATACGCAAAAGTCCGATCGGTATACCTTGTATAATGCCATTCATAAAATATTTCCAGATTCTAGAATTAGTAAACACTAATTCAATCATTCAAAAAATTCGTTTCACTTCCGTCTACTCAATCCAGTCTTTTTTAACGTTTTCGCAACATTATCTATAGTTTTTTTTTTTTTTGGTCTCTCTTACTGTCTGTTCTACACGCATCAAACTTTCTTTCGCACCCCTTGAGGAAATTGGGCAACACCAATTAAACTATCAACCACGCAGCTCATTTGTCTCTGACACATTGACGACTCATTAATCATTTGTACGTCTTAGGTGCGTAAGGCAAAAAAACGTGAACACCCCTTATTATTTAATCGGCACTAATTCACTACTAACTCTCACTCACTCACTTCTCGCTGGCGCTACACGCTTCACTCGTTCTTTTAGATACGGCGTTTGTTGTGAATGAAATAATAAAAGAGAATTAACAACGGTAGGTGTCACGGTATCGCTGCTCTAAATTGCACTTATTTACAACAATATGAGCCACAGCTAAACATCTAGAATGCAAAAATCAGTTTAAAAAAAGTTTTATTAGCAATTAATATAGACTAAATCTTAGTTGTATTATAATGCAGGGCGAAAAAATAAATAATGTGTTGCATGAAGGAGAATAGGGTAAAATAAAATAAGTCCAATTTAAAAGGACAACCGAATTTTTCTTTTGTTTTTAAGTTCTAGAAAAGCAAAGTCAAATAAAGAAATAAGAATTGTTCAGACCACCTAGAAAGCAAAGTTAGCCATCGTAAGAACAATTGCAACAATAGTACCTAGATTAACACCTTTGAAGGAGCCAACATTTACGCTTGAAGACACCGATGGATGAATGTTCTCAAACCCAGGTGCGGATCCAGATGCAATCGCTGAACTGGAAACTGAAGAAGAACCAGACAAATGACTTGATCCCGAATCCAAAGAAGGACTGCCAATGGCGCCTGTTTGCCCAGCAGTGAAAGTAATGAAGGTGGAAGGTTTAATCACATGAGATCCTTCAATCAAAGAAGTAGTATTATATGACCCCTTAGAGTTTGTAAAGCCAAAACTTTCACCAGATGCAGTAGGAAGGACAATTACGGAATAAGTGGTACCAGACGTAGTAGTATGTTCAGTAAGCTGACCTGGTGTAATCACAGAGGTGGAGGTGTACAACTCACCGTTGGAGTTGGTGGTCACAATAACATCTCCAGTTTCGGTAGCAACGGCGCCTAAGGAGTTGGTGGTAGCAAGTGTGGTAGTGTATTCAGTAAAATGACCTGGTGTAATCACAGAGGTGGAGGTGTACAACTCACCGTTGGAGTTGGTGGTCACAATAACATCTCCGGTTTCGGTAGCAACGGCGCCTAAGGAGTTGGTGGTAACAAACGTAGCGGTGTGCTCAGTGAATGGGTACACAAAGCTAGGTGAACCAATAGTGGAAGTGGTGGTGTACAAATCACCGTTGGAATTGGTAGTCACAACAACTTCGCCGGTTTCGGTAGCAACAGCCCCTAAGGAGTTGGTGGTAGCAAGTGTGGTAGTGTATTCAGTAAACTGACCTGGTGTAATCACAGAGGTGGAGGTGTACAACTCACCATTGGAGTTGGTCGTCACAATAACATCTCCGGTTTCGGTAGCAACGGCGCCTAAGGAGTTGGTGGTAACAAACGTAGCGGTGTGCTCAGTGAATGGGTACACAAAGCTAGGTAAACCAATAGTGGAAGTGGTGGTGTACAAATCACCGTTGGAGTTGGTGGTCACAACAACTTCGCCGGTTTCGGTAGCAACAGCCCCTAAGGAGTTGGTGGCAGCAAATGTGGTAGTGCATTCAGCAAATGGAAACGAAGTTGAAGCAGATCCCCTAAAAATAGAAGTGTTTGTGTACAAGTGGCCGATAAAATTAGTAGTCACTATAACATCCCCAGTTTCGGTAACAGCGTCACCAACAGAATTTGTGGTAGCAAATGTCACGATGTACTCAGTGAATGGGTACACAAAGGAGGGCGAGCTGCTGACGGAAGTGGTGGTGTACAACTGGCCGTTGGAGTTTGTGGTGACAATGACATCCCCCGTTTCGGTTGCAACAGCGCCTAACGAATTAGTACTCACGTCGGTCGTCTTATGTTGTGGGTACTCTACCGATGTGCTCGTGTACAACTGACCCTCAGAGTTGGTAGTGACAATGACCTCTGCGGATTCAGTGGCAACAGCACCGTCCGAGTTCGTGAACGCGACGTTCGTAGGATACGCAGTGAATGGGTACACAAAGGAAGGCGAGCTGCTGGCAGAGGTGGTGGTGTACAACTGGCCATTCGAGTTGGTGGTCACTATGACATCACCTGTTTCGGTTGCAACAGCGCCTAACGAATTGGTAGTCACGAACGTGGTATTGTGTTGTGGGTACTCTACCGATGTGGTCGTGTACAACTGACCCTCAGAGT
>JAJMJX010000035.1:0-51334 GCA_030563745.1 Kodamaea alishanica (nom. inval.)
CAGATTCATTGCCAGATGGTCCGGGGATGACCGTTGTGTATGTGGATGTATAAGAAGCAGTCCAAGTAGATGTAACTGGAACTTCTGGCTCTTCGACAATGACAGATGCAGTCTTACCGGGAATAGCTGAAACGGTCAATGTGGTAAGCGAAGTCACGTCGGTAGACACAGTGATAGCAGGTGCTGTTGGAACAGGAACCGCGACAACTATAGTCTCAGTACCATTAGGGCCTTGACGTGGAATAGCGGAAGTGTATGTACGAGAGTTTAACCAAGTGGAGGTCACAGTGGTTAAAGGTGGAGCCATTTCCACGACAACAGAGCCAGTTTCGCCTGCAGTTGCGCGGAAAGTAACAGTTGTGTTCACCGTAATACCGTTCTCGGTTGTTGTGGTTGTTAACGTTGGTGGTGGAATGTAATAAATAATAGTTTCCGTTCCAGTACCTGTTGTATATGGTAGCGTAGTTATACTAGTAGTAGCCCCGGTGTATGTGCTGACGTTGTATTGTACAGCACTACCTGCAGAGCCAGTATCCTTATTACCTCGTATAGGCCAAGTTTGAGTTAAATCGTTTTCAGTGATTTGAGAATCACCATTACAGGTAAATTCATTAGTATAATATAAACCCAAAGCTTCATTCTGATTAGGGCTAGTATTATCAATATATATAAATGGACGATAAGGCGAAGGGATACCCTGATAAGTGACATTAAATGATTGCGGACCGCAGCTAGTAGTAAACTGAAAGCTGGAAGCGTCAGTTGGAAACCCCCAAGCATTTAATTTACTAGTTATGAATGCTTTTGCGGTTGAACAGTCAAAATTACCATTGTCTTGTACTGTTATACCTAAAGTACCATTGGCATAACCGGTATCACACCAACCCGCACCGAGATACAAAAGATTAAGTGAAGTATCATTTGACTGAGAGCCTTGAGAGTAATTAATATAATCTTGGTTGTTAGGGTCACCTTCAAAGGAAACAGTCGTTGAAAGAGGAGTACTTCCTTCGTAGAAAGTAACTTTATTCCTTCCTCTAGTAAATGCTTTTGCACAAGTCAAATCTATGGAACTTGCACTTCCACCAATATTGAAAGCGACAGGTAATATAATAGTTCCAGAAACTTGAGTGGCAGCATTAACAACTGGAGTGACCTTACAGTCAAGAGATGCAGCTGACAAAAGTTGACCATCTGAAACAAAAGTACATGTCGCGAACACTATTCCATTGGCTTCTAAGTTAACACCGCTGGCGGTTGTCGCAAAGTTATTGACACAAGGCATGGTGAGAGAAAAGGTATCACCTGGATATGCAGTGTCTCCATTGATTTTCCAACTGATTTTGCTCATCCAAGCTGGATCTCCAGGACCACTGTATCCATAACCCGTAGTTTGCCAGATCATCGAGTCAAAACTGGTAAAAACACCAGAAATTTCTGATCCAGACGTAAGAATGGCCCAAGCAGCCCAAAGTAGCAATGGTCTCAAAATCATTTCCGTGTTTGTATCTTTGAAATAAAATAGCTGAATTAAAAAAGGAAAGAAGCACAATTTTATACTTTTCTTTTTTTGTCACACAAAAACAAATTTCGCTTGATACCATGCCACATTGGGTAAATGGTAAAGTACCGAATAAAAGAAAACATTTAATTATTTTTTGACGTCGGTTCTCTGCCGTTTGTGTTAGCTCGAAAAAATTTTAAGCTTGAGTGCAGATATCCTCCTCAAGTTTTTTCTGTACATAATATTTTTTTTGAGAAGCTTACATAATAACTCTTGAATAGTTGTATGTATTGTAGTTCTGATTCTGTAAAAAAAAGATCCTTTTAATTTTGTTTTCGAAGAACCTTAATTGATTGACCCCTAAAATAAATTTTTAACTAGAGCAACGACAAAACTTTGTAGAGTAATTAAGTCGGCTTTATACAGATTGCATCTCAGAAAAAAGTGGCTGAAAGTCCAAAATATTAAATATTTTGCTTTTGTGTCATTCCGCGTGCACCCCTTCACGCTGTAAAGCGTGTTTTCAAAAGTATTTTTGCTTTGCACTACTTGAAAAAAAAAGGACACGATTTGGATAGATTTCTATAACGAAAAGTGATGATGATTTTTCATAGATGTGTCATATATAACAACACCCTGTATCTTTCTTATGCTGCAATAATTAAAATAGTGATAAGTTTAAAAATTTCGACGGTGAGCATCGGGTTTCCAAATGACACAATTTGAATTATTTTCACCACTTGAAACTTGCTGCCTCAAAGAAAGAATGAGGCGCCTCAGTTATTGCTTTTAAAAAAAATGATGAAATGATGTTAAGTAATATGTATACGTCATTATTAAGTTATAAAATGTGACTGTAATTGCCCGCACCATTTGCATCGTTTCCTACTCTAGGGAAGTTCGTTAAGGATTATCTTAAATACTTTGAATGCTGGTCCGTTATATCTATCTTTTTTTCGAATAAAAATATAGAAAATTAGGGGATTATTGCCCAATGTTGTTCCGAGTTCGAAGAAAAAGATTTTGAGTCTTATTTTGTCGAGTTTCTTGAAATCATTCAGCTATTTGCATAATTTTTTTGCTTTTCAAAAAACATTGTTTTTCAATAACTTCAAAGAAAGGCTTTCTGGTGCATAAATGGCCAAAATACTTGCATTTAAAAACTTTACTATTCAATATCATTCATTTCGAGAACACGAAAATGAAAATCTTTATCGAAACTAAAGGATTTATTCAATCAAAATTATTTCTAAATTGAATTCGAAGACATAATCAGTCTCCAAGCGCTGCATCTCGTTTAAATGAAAGAAACAATAAGGATTAATTTACGATATTGCGAATGTTCGATGCGCATTAAAAACAGCAAGGTCATTTCAATTAAGATTTCGTGCGCAAATTGCCTTTCTAAGCCATTTTTGTGATGGGCGTGGAAATATTGCAGAAAATTCTAACAAATCTGTGCCATCGACGATTGCATG
Organism: Kodamaea alishanica (nom. inval.); assembly: GCA_030563745.1. Taxonomy (NCBI): domain Eukaryota; kingdom Fungi; phylum Ascomycota; class Pichiomycetes; order Serinales; family Debaryomycetaceae; genus Kodamaea; species Kodamaea alishanica (nom. inval.). The sequence continues at coordinate 2,983 of JAJMJX010000035.1, forward strand.
TTTTCTGGGCCGGGTTTAACGACAATACAAGTTGTATAAAATAGTTACCATACTTAGTGAATTATCCACCGAAAGCAAGATAGGATAGACCGTATGAGCTCCAAAAAAAAAACAATTGATGTTCATTTAATGTGGCATATGTTAGCCTTCTCTTTCCTCTATGTTTTAATGTTAACTTTCACTGCCAATGAATGGAAATACGTGGCAAATATCGATTTTTGGAGCAGAAAAAATCTCATCACAGCATAATTTTTTCACGATGCAAGATGGCGCCCAATTAAAGCTCATAACTAAAGTTTTTTTTTGCGACACACAACGTTTTAAGCTATGCCTTTGAACCAGAGAATACAACACCGTTAAGAATTCAAAATTGGAGGTTTTGAACAAAATGAGTGTGGATACGGTCAATTGCATCTCGCATATAAACGGAATTTAAAATGGACGAGATGAATACTTTGCCTAAAAGTTCGCAATGGTTGAAAAAAGGACCCACGGAACCATAAGACATAGTATAGTACTTTCGAAATATGTGTCTGGTAGAAGTAAAACTACATGTCTCTTGATTGAATATTAAAATGAGCCCGGTTTCGCTCTATGCTTGCTGTATTATCACATGTATGCTGTTTCTTGATCGCAAAGACAACGAAATTATCCAAAATTGAACATTTTTTCATAATTTTTCCAATGTTAGATCACGCAAGATTAGTCACGTGCTGAAACGAGAATGTTGGTAATTATATAATCCACCTGTATATAAGGAGAATCAGGTCGATACTGCATATAAACTTCTGACATATTTCATTGAAGATATCAGGACTGAAAAGTTGCTGAGACGAACTTATCATAATTTTACAGAAACGGAGGGAATGTGATAGATCAGATCCACACATTTACAAATTGGATAGCGTTACCCCACTCAAGGAGGTCACGCATCTACCCCTAACTGACGCACACATACTTGGATGCCGTGCAACCCCTATCAGAATTCAATCCCTGAGGAGATCTGAAATCGTGTATAAATAGGGCAAGTTAGAACCAATTTTAGTCTAGATAAAAAATTAGATCGAATAACTACTAAGTTAAGGAATATACAAGTGTAAACCAGTATATATCAACCCCAAAACCGAATACGAACTTAATAAGTAAAACTAATATATAGTAGACCTGCATATTAGTTGACCAATTATTTACCAAAGTTCCAATAGTGAATAAAAAGGTTTGGTAAGTGATTTGCAGAATTATAATATATAGGTTACTTGCAAGTTATTAGGTGGTTTCGATTGAATTATACTATCTATTGTATATGAACTTATTAGTTATTAGATCTGATTTTTATCGAGACTAAATATGGGCTTTATTGTGCTCAATTTATACTAAACTTGAGAGTTCATTCCCGCCTAACAGATATTGCCTTCCTTTTTTCCAAAGTTTCATCCACGTGCTTATGTCTGTCTTCTCCGTGACAAGTTTTTCCAAGTTCGGCCTTCAATTCCCCATATTACGAAATATATTATATGAGAGTATTGCGCGTGGTTTGACTTTCAATATATCCATTGGCGTGTTTACCAATAGGATATAAACATCACGATTTATCGACCAATTGTACATTAAAAATATCTTTTGCCCTTAATCACATGCAAACTCCCGAATTTTTACGGACGATTTCTTGACAATACTTGAAAGTTTTCAATAAGAACGCTAGTTGGCAAAGATATTTTAGGAACGATATCTAATCACCTCATACGTCGTAAATGTATTTTACCAAATCGCCATCTCCAGCATTCACTCGGTCAGATACTCCTTTTCCTTTCTCCCTCACCGTGCTCAAAGATATTTATGTTAACACACACCCTTGTCTAACTCATATTTTCTGTCGTTTTCGTAAATAAGTATATACATTGCTTTATTATAACTTACTTTGAATCCTGTCAGTAATTTTCGCAGACGTAAAACAATTCTTTTTTTACGGGGTGACTGCGGTTTTGAAGGTGATTAAAATTATTTCTGACATGCGGAGAACCGACGCAGTTGCAAAAAAAACTTTGATATCGATCTCGCAATTTCTGCACAACTACCTAAATCAACTTCTCTTTAGGTTCATTGAAAATAGATAAAGTAATTAAGCCAAGTAAATTTAAATGAGTTTTCATGGCTCAATATTGTTCCTGTTACTAAAGCCAACTCAAGGAAATGGAATAACATCGCCCTTTAATCTGAATCTGAACTGCGCTACAGAAAACCCTATTTATTCAAATTATACCACAAATTTCACAGTTATCAATTTGAACGACGCGGACAATGATTATTATAAGAATTATATGAAGTTCATCATAAGCTAAAGAGCCAATTACCTGGCTCGCGATCTTACTGCGGATTTATGGCCACCAAAAAACATCAATGTCAGTGGTGTGATATATTGTGGTGAGGTTCAGATTGAGTATTTTTCGTTCAATCTAATCAAATTCTTTCAGTTTTACGTGCGAAATTCGGATGTGGAGCGCTTGGTACAGCAATGTCACTTGCAAAAATTATAGTATAACAAATATATATATATATATATAATCGAATTTAATTTATCTCGGGTTCGACTCACTACCTTTCTCATATCAGTAAGAGCTTTTATGGTTTGATTAGTCTTCTAATATCCTTCAAAAGTATTTTTTCTCTTTATAATTAGCCTATTTATTTACTCACTAAAGTTTATTGCGTTAATAGAATTAAGTTTATTGATTATTAACAATTAAAGCTAGTATCAGAAATTTCTAAAATAAAAAAGCACCCACCAAAATGTAAAATGGTTCAGTTCAAAATAGGATGATTCCATTTGCATATCTTAGACAAGAGCCGCGCTAATTGAGTCCAGTTGGGAGTCCACCACCAATAGCACCAGTAGCTGACAATGATGCGGAAAGAATATCACCAGTTGGCAATCCAGTTGGGAGTTCACCACCAACGGCAGCAGCTGCTGACAAGGCTGCTGAGAGAGCAGCAGCTGGCAATCCAGTTGGGAGTTCACCGCCAATGGAAGCAGCTGCAGACAAGGCTGCTGAGAGAGCAGCAGCTGGCAATCCAGTTGGGAGTTCACCGCCAATGGAAGCAGCTGCAGACAAGGCTGCTGAGAGAGCAGCAGCTGGCAATCCAGTTGGGAGTTCACCACCAATAACACCAGTAGCAGCCAAGGATGCGGAGACAATATCACCAGTTGGCAATCCAGTTGGGAGTTCACCACCAACGGCAGCAGCTGCTGACAAGGCTGCTGAGAGAGCAGCAGCTGGCAATCCAGTTGGGAGTTCACCGCCAATGGAAGCAGCTGCAGACAAGGCTGCTGAGAGAGCAGCAGCTGGTAAGCCAGTTGGGAGTTCACCACCAACGACACCAGTAGCAGACAAAGACGCGGAGAGAATATCACCAGTTGGCAATCCAGTTGGAATTATCCCTGTTGGGATGATGTCAGTTGGGACAACACCGCTTGGAAGCAAACCACCGAGGGCAATGTTGGAAAGGCAGAAAGCAATGGATAAAAGAGCACCGGTGTTCATTTTTTATAAAGTTTTAAAGGAATGGATATTAAATGTTTGCGTGGTTTAATGAATAAAGAAACAAGTAGAATCATTGGACATTTTTAGTTTAATTTATACTTCGGAAAATCGAAATATTGACATGTTTTATTTGCAATTAAATTCAATCATCAGCATCATCGCAAGAAACTAGATTGTTGTAAAATCAAAAGCTATTGTATTAGTCTATTTCTATTTTGAATTCGGGATAATTGCAGTTAAACCTATATTAAATGGTAAAATTGGTCGATTTTTTTTTTTGCCACAACTCGAGCCGTCCTAAAAGAGTAATTTGGAACAATACGCAAATTGTTTCTGTTTTGTGCAATAGTTGTTCACCGTCAATCAAAATTAAAAATGCTATTGTTAAAGTTCAACTAAACTTTTTGAATTTTTGACCTATCGCGTTACAAAAGAACAAGTATATTCAGCCCTTATATATCGTTGGCTACCAAAAATATCATTAGGAGTATTTTACTTTGGGCTCATTTGGATGGAAGACAAACTTAATTTCAAATGCTACATTAGTATGCTCAACGTAATTTTATAGCTTTGATCGATTGTTCAATCCTTCACCTAAAGAACAATTTTTATATTCAAGTTACGTCGATTATACTTCTAAGAATTCATTTAACAATAAAATGATATTACCGTGTCTTGGATATCTCTATTGTTATATTTAAATGCTGCACTACCATAAATACAATTAAATTTTTGGGAATACTTGCGCGTTGAAAATGATCTCTGAGGACAATAGACAGAATGACGCCCCTTTTCTTAATTAAAAACAAACTCCAAATTTGTTGGGATTGTAAACAATAAGGTACGAGTTGAGTTTTATTAGAGTTGGTGTTCGAGAAGCTAGTTCAATCTTTAAGGCTTTTTTATGTAAATGTTGATTAAAAGTAACAATCCACCTATACTATTTCCAATGGCAAACAATATTTGTCCGAAGTAAAGCTTGCATCGGATATTTTTTTTTAATCCGTATTCTGAAACAAGATTTAAATTAGGAAATTTTCAAACTGATGATGTTCATGTGGAAATCAGATTGAATAATAGGCTATCTTCTTTCAAGCGCATAACGATTCCTAATTTTTTACTAATACTAAGGTTCTAATGAAAAAGAGACTTAAGAATTAATGTTAACTTTGTAATACAAATCAAGAACAACTAAAACTTGCAGAATTTTATTGTAGAATGATAGCTTGGTCAAACCTTGTTATATTTTTTTGAAGTATTCAAGTAAATAAAATACAAAAGATTAAAATGTAGAATCTTGTTATTCTGCTTGATTAGCCCCTCCAATGCCGGCAATAAAAGCGAGTGACCAAGTCCTCGACATACCATTATCAAGAAATCTATCTTCCCAATCACTTCTAGAAAACCAGCTCCAAGCAGTTTTTGGATCGTAGAGGGCACGGTTTAACATAAGAATGCCCTTCCAGCCGTCGGGAATTTGGTCAATAATTATTCCCAACTTTTGCTCCCATTCTTCTTTGACAAATTTTTCTGTTCTGATATATGATGAAATTGGAGTAATCGGAAGCATATGAATACCATGGATCCACTCGTCAGAAACTGACCCCCTCCCAAAATAAGTAGCAAAATCAATCTTGTTTTCGAAGGATATACCAGCAACTTTATTTTTGATAAAATTTGGTGGTTGTATTTTGTTATCATCGGTGTATAACATATACATGTTCATAGACCTTCTCATGATTGCCAACATAAGATTCGCTCTTGCTTCCATCGCGATATCGCCAGTAACATTAGCATAAAGCTTCATCCCATAAGCAAAATGGTAATCTTCAGAACTTGATTCCTCATCCTTCCCGTCTCCGGATGCGAAAATTCCATGAGCCCAAGAATGCCCATGAAACCAATCAAAAGATCTGGATTGAGGGAAAAATGAGTCTTTTTGAGGACTAGCAACGTCTCTTAATAAGGTTTGCGCATAGTTGAAAACAAGGTTGTTGTTGTCATGCAACCATTTCGGATCAATTCTGGCAACAAGGGCGATTGCATGTATGTGATATCCATAATGAAAATGATGATCATTGTAATTTGAATTACCAAAGTCTGCTTCAGGGTCGGCCGAAGAAACTAATCCCTTCCATGTTGTATCGTAAACAAGAGGGAACTTCTGCTTGTTTTGTGCAAAGATTTCGATGGCGATTTTCACCCTAGGAAGCACATTTGAACTGAGATATTCGTCCCTCAAAATAAAATGACACACGTAAGCAATGTAAGCGAATTTATCTAAAATTTTTCCTGAAGTGTACATGGAGTCAATATTTGACATACCAACGATATCTTGCTTTAGATCTTCTTCTGCGGCCCTTCTAATTAACTCTTTTACGTGATCTGGATACTTTGGTGCTTCATTAGCAAATGAAGCCCAAGGATCCCAGGTAATTTGTGATGGGATATCATCCTCTCTCATAACCAATTGATTTGTCATATAGCCTTTCATTTGACCCTTAGTTGTTGAATCAAGGACAATTTCAATCTGCCTCGTTTTAATATCTGGAACAAGCACCTCTTGGTGATGCGGTAGACACCAAACTATACCTGTACCTGACTGGGACTGGCCTTCCATTACATAATTGAATTCGTATGTGGCTGAGTTTTGATCTACCGAGCCGTGCAAGGTAGCCGCAACGGGATACATACCGGCCGCAGCGTCGTAAAAACGAGAATTCCCTTTGGCGAATTGTAGAATGAAATTACCGGACCGACTACCAACTATATGGTTGGGGTCCATCAACTGTAATTCAACGCCATTATCAATGGCATATACAGACCACACAACTTGATTGAATAATTTAATATAATATTTACTGATACCGTACTGAGTTCCAAGTTTGCGAAACTCCTGGATTCCCACCTGTGAGGCAACGACCGGCTTAATATTTTGATAGATTGCTGTGACAAATCCCATACCCTGAACCAAGGGAATGGTGATGTTTTGGCTTTCATTAATAGACAACTTGGAAGTTACTGAAAGCTTGTTGTGGTTTTCCAAAGTCAACCGAACGTTTTTTTGATTAAAGTTTTCACCTGAAATAATAAACGACTTGATTCTTGGTGGATTAAAATAAAATTGTACAGGATTAGCTTGGGTGTCAGGACCAAAAACTTGTTGGTTAGCATCAGTGTGACCAAAAGCCAACCCAGCATCTTGATCAGGGTCTTTAGTAAGCCAAAGTGAATAAGGCAATGTCCATACTGGGAACGTTTGATCTTCTAAAGTCAAGTTGTTAGAAAAGTTGTTCGTTTGAATTGGTTCGTCTTGTAGACCATACCTACAACCTTTAGGAATTTGATGGTGCTGGACGCGGGGAAAAATCGATGGAGGCTCCGAATTATCTATTGCCTTGTTGAATATGTCAATCATTGAATATTTGTGGGGCTAAATGTCAATTGAAAACTGCGATTCTTGATGTATCTCACTTATTCAATCGCGCCTAAAACGCAAAATAGCCAAAAAAAAATAGCGAGATAGCGGATTATTTCCTATTTCGGATATTTTTCCGCTTCTTCATTTTAATCATTATAGATTTTGGTAGCGATAGTTAGTAGACCTTATATATACAATGTCTTTCCCGATGTCTTCGCTTTCATTCGAAGACTTGGAATAAGTGGCGAAAAAAAAAAATGATAGCTCAAGTATTTATTGCATTATTGGTGGCCGCTAATGTGTTTTCGCATCAGTTGCATTCCGATCCATCTGATGCAAATGCAGTGGTTTGGGATAGCAGCTCGCCACCAAGCTTACAAGATATGTGGGGAAGCGAGTGGCCATTTCAAGGAATTTCCACCTTCGCACATTTAGAACACATTAATTGTTTACTTTCTCCTAATGAAGAGTTTGATATTGGGATTATTGGTGTACCATTTGATACTGCAACTAGTTTTAGACCTGGTGCCAGATTCGGACCTCTGGCAATTAGATCAGCATCTCAAAGGCAGACTTCCTTAAGAGGTTACAATCATAGAGCACATTTGAACCCTTACGTAGATTGGGCAAGAGTTATTGATTGTGGTGATATTCCTGTCACTCCCATGGACAATACATTGGCGTTCAAGCAAATGACTATGGCATTCGAGGAATTGACCAAAAGAACCAGTAGTGCAAAAACTCCTCCGCGTTATGTTGCTCTTGGTGGTGACCATAGTATTATTTTGCCACATTTGAGAGCATTGCATAAAAGATATGGTCCAATTAACCTTATCCATTTTGATGCTCATTTGGATACTTGGGCTCCTGACAAATATCCATCATTCTGGCATTCAAATCAACTGGAAATTAATCATGGTTCAATGCTCTGGAAGGCCACTCAAGAAGGGCTTTTAACAGAACATAATATACATATTGGATTGAGGACAAAATTATCAAGCTTGGATGACTACAAGGAAGATGAAGAACAACATTTTTCAAGATTGGAAGCTGATGATGTGTGGTTAAAAGGTGCACCTTATATTGTTAAAGAAGTTCTAAAAAGGGTACCAAAGGAAACTCCGACCTACATTTCTGTTGATGTCGACGTATTGGACCCAGCATTCACTAGTGGTACCGGCACTCAAGAGCCAGGTGGGTTGTTGCCAAGAGAATTAATCTATATATTGAGAGCTATTGATGAATTGAAAGTGATTGGTGCGGATGTCGTTGAAGTCTCTCCCGCATTTGACCACGCGGCTATTACTTCGACCATTGGTGCGCAAATTGCTTATGAATTGATAACTAGCATGGTTAAGGTTGGAGCAATTGATAATTCTATGACTGCTTCTACTTCACCAACGGAAGATATTATCAGAATTCAATTGTCAAATTCGATCGAATCGAAGCTCAAAGAGATTGAAGATTTGAAACAAATTTTATTAAGCGAAATTGAACAATTTAGAAAGATGCAATCTAAAAGGCCCATTTAATTAAAGCAATTAAACTAATCTTATCGAAGTATTGAAATAAAACTGATTTTATAGTCTTATCGTATTTTGTTAGAAAAAGATAATATACTTTACTTAAATAAAATTAAACAAATTGAAATTATTAAATCAGTTCTCTATTTAGGGAGAAAAGTAATTAAAAAAAATGAAGGCCCTAAAAATCTTTCTTCAAATCAATATGCGCTACATATGGTGAAGTAAGAATCATAATGGAACGGTGAAAAAGCGGCACAAGTGGATTAACCAAAATAAATCAAGTAAAAAAAAATCAAGTAAAAAGACATCTTTGCAAACCTTATCATAACCAGATGGTAATGAAAAGTTCTAGAAAATTAACATTTCACGAAGGTCTAATTTTTGAATACGGTTTTCTCTTCTTTGATTATTAAAAATGTCCAGTTGCCCTTTTCATCTATCATGGAGGAATATAATCGTATAAAAAATTGTAAGAAAATTAACTGATTAACGATCAGTATTGGGTGAAAACATACTTTATAGGGTATGTAAATATGGTGGTGATAATAATTATATGAAAAACAACAGGCATAATTTGAGCCCGATTACATGATCAAAGCAACAGCAGCGGCAACAGCACCAGCAAGACCAACTTGGAGAGAGTTAGACATGGCACCGTTGTGGCTCGAGTGGTGACCATTGGAACCGTTGGTACCATTAGTACCATTAGTACCATTAGTACCGATAGTACCGTTGGTGGAATTGACAAATTTGTTAAACAAAACGTTGGCAACGTGACCAGATGGTTGAACGAAGACAGTAGTGGTAAGAGGACCCTTGGTCTTGTTGAATTTACCTTTTCTATGGGTACCGGTTTCGGATGGACTGGTGGAATGCTTAGTCTTGTTGAACTTACCTTTTCTGTGGGTACCGGTTTCAGATGGACTGGTAGAATGTTTGGTCTTGTTGAACTTACCTTTTCTGTGGGTACCGGTTTCGGATGGACTGGTGGAATGCTTAGTCTTGTTGAACTTACCTTTTCTGTGGGTACCGGTTTCAGATGGACTGGTAGAATGTTTGGTCTTGTTAAATTTACCTTTTCTGTGGGTACCAGTTTCAGATGGACTGGTAGAATGCTTTGTCTTGTTGAATTTACCATACTTGTGTGTTTGAGTAGTACCAGTCACAGTAACAGTGACAATTTCTCTGGTGCTTTCATCAGAAGCGTTGGCAATGGCCGCAGCAGAAATCAAACCAAGAACAGCTGTAGAGAACTTCATTTTTGCGATCAGATGTGATAGGTTGTTTGAACGAAATAAGTAAAACCAAACTAAAAAAAAAAAGTTACTAATTTTTTCTTATAAATATAAAATTTTGTTTGTATATATTATGGCTTAAGTTAATTTTCTCAGCCTTATTGTGTCTTTTTGTCCGGTATTATTTTGAAAAATTTGTTATTATTCATTGAATTTTTCGGGAAACTCGCATATAAGTTTATTTATTCATGAAGAAAAGAAACGATAAGTGGTTAAACCAGAAAGTGTGCAGGCAAAATCGCTTAGAAAGATGAGGGAAATATGAAAATAGAAGCAACTAAAAAAATAAAAATGCGGAAACAGACACAAACCTTTCCCTTTTTGGATTAACTATGAGCGATTTTTATAATCTCTGTTGTTTTATATTCACTTTGTTGACCAATTACCTCATTCTACAGAAAACGTCCATTTTCGGACCGATTTTCAACAAAAATGTCAGGTCGTGTATGTTCATTTGCCTACAGATGGTAATATTTTTGTCAAATTCCAGAGCTCTACGATTTCTTAAAAACTCGGTATAGTAACAGTTCTTCCGAAAATCGTTTTCAATGTTACCTAACTTTTAAGTCCGGGGCTAACATAAATTACCGGCTTATCATCCGTTTTAAATTTTTCATCTTTTCGGTTATAATGTTATCTTCGCCGCTATATTCCAAATACGGCTTGCTTACGTGATTTAGAATATTTAGAAATAAAAGTAGAGATGAGTTTATTAATTTAGAGATGCAGAGTGATATATAAAAATAAAATAAGAGTATGATAAGATTAGATAATGGAAAAGAGAAAAGAAAACCCCAAATGGACGTGGTAAAATGGCGTTGCAAACAATAACCCAATAGAATATAATTAGCTGAAAAAAAAAAAGAAAGAAAAACAATAATCAAGGGATGATAGATGGGAACGCATGAGAGAATGAGAAGGAGGAACTTCATATGAATGCAATCAGAAACTTCTGGTAAGGATGAAATATCATAAAATAATAGCAACTGGCATAACAAATTCGATCAAATGGAATAATGTAGATTAAAATTGGAAGTTTTGTTGTTGTTGGTTTGGATCAACACCAAATCCATAAGCATCACCAAAAGCTTGAGGAGCCAAACCATCTTCTTCGAATTGATCGTCGTCCTCGCTAAAGTATTTTTCAATGATATTATAAGCCTTTTGGTAAATTTTTTCGTTTTGGTTACTTTGACATTCAAAAATCTTTTCCATACCACCAGCTTCTTCAATGTAAAGAGCGTTTTGGTTAACTGAAAGACCACCAGCTTCTCTGTCAATCTCACCTGTCTTTAAGATGTTTTCGAGAGAATCCAAAGTAACTTCAATGATCTTGGCGTCAGCAACAGCCAATAAGTCACACAATGGTTTTATACACCCTTGGCTAACCAAATAACGAATTTGATCAGGACGCGAAAGACCTCCAGTTGAAGCATTAGAAATGGCCCAACAAGCTTCTTTTCTTGTCTTGTATTCACCGGTATTCAATAACTTGATAATTTGAGGAATCAAATTGGCATCAATAACAGATTGAATTTGATCAGTATTACCAGCAGTGATGTTAGAAATAGTCCAACATGCTTCTTTACGAATGGTTTCCTTTGCAGAGTTAAGTAAGGGGGCCAAGGCAGGTAAAACACCGGCATTTATGACAATTTGTGTTTGTAAGTCATTACCAGTAACAATGTTACCGATTGCTCTTAAAGCTGGAGTTTGAACCAATGTAGATTCATGGCCCAATAATTCAACCAAACGGTGTGGAATACGTGCGTCAACAACGGCTTGGATAGCTTCTGTAGTACCATCTGATAAGTAAGAAACAGCCCAACAAGCATCAACCAAAGTTTCTGGATCAATAGAATAAATCAATTTGGCCAAAGTAGGGATAGCTTGTTGAACAATATTCCAGTCTGGTTGAGGATTTTTACCTCTACATAAATTCGACAATGTCCAGGTAGCAGTTCTAATCAAAGACATTTTGGTACTGTTGAAAAGTGACAACACTGGTTCAATAGCCTTACAGCTCAAAACATAGTCTCTGTAGTCAGAAGAGTCACCAGCAACATTACCCAACGCCCAGATAGCTTGTTCTTTAACTTCAAGAGATTGAGAGTAAAGCAATTGGACAAAAAGTGGAACAGCATTAGCTTCAACAACAACTCTGGTTTGGTCAGAATTACCAGAAGCAATATTGGTCAAAGCCCAAGCAGCTTCTAATTGTAACATTTCTGGATGAGTATCCTTCATAAAATCAACCAAAGTTGGAATAACACCCGATTTAATAACCAAATCAATTGGAGGGTTATGTTCTCTCGACAAAATTTGACGGAATTTAACGGTAGCAGCCAATTGGTTGTCGAAATCTGGTTGCTGGATCATTTCAATCATTTTTGGTAAATCTTGCTCCAACTTGCTATAAAATTGAGATTCATCGTTCGATATAGAATTTGGATTAAATTCATCATCATCGCCATCGACACCATCTTCATCTTCCGAATCATTGGCGTTGTTGGCATAGTTTCTTCTTTTACTAAGGACTTCTTCTCTCTTTTGCTTTCTAAGATCAACTTGGTGTGTTTCTCTTCTTCTTCTCAATTCATCGCTTTGAAAACGTCCCTTATTTTTGAAGTTAGTACGACGGTACTCTGGGATAAATCTGTTCGTAGAATCTGTGTCCATGTTTACTTTATTTATGAGAACGGAACTTTAGTAATTGATTATCCCAAATTTTTGTATATAACTAATATATATAAAAATCAACTTTGATAGTGGATCAATTGTTGTCTTTAGCGTGATGATTGAATTTTTTTATTGGTGTTGGCATTGTTTTGGTACGCACACGATCAAAAAAAAAAATAATGCATCAGTAAATTCATCCCGTGATAAAATCGATTGTTTTCGGTTCGTTTTCCAAAGCGTATTTGTTAAATAAACTATTGAGTAGAAGAACGATTACTTAATATATTTTCTCCTTAAAATTAAGATTGTAGATTTGTAGAACTTAAGTGGGTGATCCATTATGAATTAATGAAATTTGTCTAAATATTGACCTATTGATTTACAAAGTGAGTTTTAGAAAGTTTTTGACATTTTTTTAAAGAAATCTTAGAAAAACAAGATTGCTGAACAAAACTTTCAAAGTATATTACAGTAGGAAACATGTTAAAGATTCCAACAAGAACATTGTAATATAATAATTACCTTTAACGTGTTTCAAGATAATTAATATATATTTGCAGTAATAATAAGTTTGGACTCCATCTGGTAGCGCAGTATATGTCATGAAAAAAAAGAGTTCCAAAAAAATGCTAGAATCTCATATAAAGATATAGAGACTGTCATGTTAAAACAAACTATAGGTATAATACCTCGCAGACACCTCTCCTCAACATCGATATCTCGTATTCAACATAAGGGGAACTTTAAATCATCGGATTCAACGGTCGATACTGACGAAATTATATCTGAAAATAACCCATGGTCGCCAACATTATACAACGACTCGGTATCTATACGTAAAACATCATGGCTTCCATTTTCAACAAAATTACCAGAGAACTACAGATTATCATATAACCCATTATATGAGGCCCCAGGTGCTAAATATGTTGGTTTATTAAAAAGATTAACACTTAGTTTTTCAGTTATTGGACTTTACGGGGCAAAACTTTTTTACGAATCTCCCCAATTTGAAGACATCTATGCCTTAGTCACATTCGTTGCATGTTCAACCCCTGCAGCCATAGTGCAATTGAAAACTAAGGATTATGTTACTAGAATATTCAGATTATACGATAAAGAAAAACCACAAACATTAGAAAATTTGATAGCTGACGAACAATTAATCATGGAGAAATTAAACATGACTGGATCAAAGACATATAATCAACTTCTTAAGATATCGGATAACAAAGACTTGAACATTTCAAAAAAAAGTGCTATTCTTGGTCCTTATTCAACCTGGGAGGAGAAAGACCGCAAGTTCTATGTTGTCGACAATATAGGTGGCTTGAAAATGGATAGAGTTTGGGGAATTGTTGAAAGAAACTCTGGTGTTAATAATGGAAGATTCTTTGATTAGAATTACTTGTATATAAAATAGATCTCTCTCAAAAAGAAATTAAATGATTTGCGCGAATTGATCAAAAAGCCAAACAAAAGGGGAAAAAAAATAAAAAACCGATCAAGTTCAATACCACTGATAAAGACACATTAGAGAAAAGAATAATCATAGACGTTCCACCAACATAGATAAATCATATCTAAGTTTTTCAGTTCTTCAAAAAGTTTTTATTAAGAAACTGCTTTTGATTATACATATATTATTTCACTTCTCTGCTTCCAATTTTTTTTTTGTCACATACGGCTTAAACATGGTTTATCTATTTAGTGGGGGACCTCCGAGAGGATCCATGGGTTACCAAGACCCAACAACTCCAAACAAATATACAAGAGCTAAAAAGAAGAAATCGGATGATGATAATGATAAGGAAGAAAAAGATTCTGCTGACGCCACTGATGATGAAACTAAGAAAGACTTGCCCAAAGAAGAAGCACCTAAAAAGAAGAAACATAATGATCTCACTGATCCAGAAACCAAAGAGAACACACGATTAAACGCATTAATATATCATACTAGTGATGAGACTGTTGATTTATACAAATTAGAAAATAATTCTTCTGATTTGTTGGGTAGACTTTATTTCGATGATTATGACTCAGATTCGATGGTTAATTCTCCTTTACAATCAACTAGTTCCACGCCTTTATTGTCTCCCCATAATACAGGTGGCGTTAACATAGGTAATAACATTCTTCCATCGTCGGACTACTTCCAGGCAAAGTTGGGTCTCATAAGTTCTGCTTCAAGTACCAGTGTTCTTTCAACTGCTAGTACTCCAAGACCAACAATTTCAAGGTTAAAATCTTTCGAAAGAGGTATCTCTTTTGATACATCTACAGATGACCATCGTAGATCGCTTACAATTAAAGTTAAGCATCCACAATTTAAATTTAGAAGAAACAATAAGACTTTCTTGGCTGGGTATAATGGTGATGAATCTCTCAAAGCTATTGAATGGCTTTTCGATGAAATGCTTGTACATGGTGATACGATCATAATCTTACATGTATTAGATGAAAAGAATTTTGTTACGATCGATAAGAGGAAGGTTAACAGGTCGATTGAAAAAATCGAACGATTGAATACTCATAACAAAAAAGTTCAATTTGTTTATGAAACTGTTATTGATAAGCCACAGAAATACTTGAAGAAGGCCATCGAAGAGTATAACCCTCAAATGATGATTATGGGTACACATCATCATGAATCATCGAGTTCTTCCAAATCATTCTTGTCCAAATCTTCATTTTCCAAACACTTTTTGGAATGTGCCCTAGTTCCTGTGATTGTTGTGAAACCAAGTTATAGGTACAATGAGTATTTGCAAAATCCAGTTGATTCGGAAACATATTTTGAAGATTGGATAAAAAGAGTTCAAGATGAAAATAATGGCGGTAACAACAATAACTATAGTCATAAGGAGCATTCTCGCCGTAGTTTGGCTAGGAAGTTATTGAGTCCTTCGAGTTCAAGAAATAGTTCTTATACGAATATCGCATCATTGGCGCATCAATCTTTAAATAATTCTGAAACTTCAATTTCGAGGGAAAATCAACCGTTTGCTAGGCCAGACAATGATAGAGGAAGATCTTTAGTGAATAAGGTGAGTTCTTCGGATAAGTTGTTTAGTTTACAACATTCCGAATCCCCAGCTCGCTCACGTTCGGAATCAAAATCGCGAGGATTTGCAAAGTTTTTCCATCATTAGATTAATTTCCAAATCATAACCGATAGAGTATATAAATCGATATGGAAATTACGCACTTTTTTTTTTTGTAATATTTGCAATTTATAAGATTTGAATAAACACACTCTTTTTTATATACTTTCATATAAAGATGTCTAGACGTGAAATTGGTAATCCTGTCATTATTCTCATTAATGCTGTATCCCTTGCAATTGGTGCTTATGGGGTATATTATAACATCATTCATGTGGTATTGCCTACCCCCTTAGCAAAGGCAGGTCCTTGGCAATTTTTAACCAACTTATCCCTTGTGTATTCGCTTGTTGTATTTGCACTCGGATTTGTTGGACATTTGTTCAGGTTACCAAATGTTTATTACATCAAAAACTTATTGCATCCAATTGCCCTTGCTCTTGAGAGTATTGTTGCTGTTGTTTATTGGCCACTTAGAATCTGGTTCATCCATTTATTGACCAGTGAAAAGGAGTTAAGGATCACCATTTCAGTCGATTTATCGATTCATTTGATGCCTGTTGTTTCGTTACTTCTAGATTATCTTGTCTTCATGCCTCGTTGGACAGTCAGCTTTTCTTCTGCGTTGGCACTCATTACGTTCTTGAGTCTGTCATATTGGGTATTATTAAAGAGATTGATTGATGTTGAGAGTGGCGCAATTTATCCATATGCATTTTTGAACGTTGCAACAGAAAAGGACCGTGTAATTGTATTTGCCATCGTAGGTTTAATTTCATTCGTTCAATTCTTATTATTGAAACGTTTATATGATTTAATTGTCTATGAAGAAGATTTTGATACAGATAATAAGAAGAACATTTAGAATAAATAAATTTGTTTTAAATTAAAAGTGTTATAAAGTGATTGGAAATTGCAACAATTACAAATTGTAAAAACCAACGTAATCTAATTATTGAATTTGCATCTTTAAGAAAAGGGTAAGGATAAGAAGTATAACCATCTGACTTGTTTATATATACAAATAGTTCCATAATAATCCAATAGATAGATAAAAACAAAGCTGTTGATAAAGCTGATTTTTTAAACGAGATTTTGGTAACACTTGTCCCAAGCAGTAATAAATACAAGTAGGGTAACAAATGAATCTTGAAATCCAACCAAAATGAAACATTGAATTCATCTGAGTTCAACATCAGAGGAAATACTAAGATCAAAGTCCAATATGTGGTAGTGACAACAAACTCAACGTTGAAAATCGTATAATAATATGTTTTGTTTAATCCAAAGATCCATTTGTTCAAGATGAATAAAATTGTAAACCCCAAACTTATATTGGTGAGAAACTGCCAATTACCACCTTTGATTAGATGCTGGGGTAATGGCAAAGTCATGGTATCATAAAATCCATTAGCCATTAAGCCAAAAATGGCGATTTCAATCATTAAATTCACCATTTGATGCCGAGGTTAACATAACAATAATAAATTTGAGTCGCATTTATTTCACCTTACTTTTGCGAACACTTTCAAAGCACACATTCGTGATATGTCTAAATCTCGAGCTACCGATTGGAGAGCCTCCATACCACCTCGTGGCAATGAGCAAGATGTTCATCAAGTCATTTTGTATCAAGACTTGTTGCAACATTTTTGATCCAGCTCCTTTTTCCCCATTATCTTGAAAACCCTCTTGAATATTTGCATATTTAATTACTGGCTCTTCAATTTGTATCTTTTTAGAGTTTTTTTTTGAATTTACAGAGAATGAAGTTTCGGTTGATGATTTCAATCCAGTTCTCCATGCTATCATATGTGGGTGACTCGCATTCTTCATGATACTTCTATGCTCGGCCAAGAACTGCTCGAGGATTTTGGGTATATCCTGAGGATCTGTAAGAGGCACATGCCTGGCTTGAAAACGTGATTTACGTTCAGTAACTATACTTGACTCATTCCAGTGTTTAATAGTGTGAAGATTTCGAATTCTTGGTAGCATTAATGTAACTTCATTATTAGATTCGCAAGTTGAATCTCGCATAGGAATTGGCAGCTTTGAAATTTTTACTTTCCAAACAAGTCAAAAAAAAAAAAGAAAAATTTATTCCTCAGCTTTAAAACCATATAGAAACTGAACAATGATTTACTTAAAGTCTTTATTGAACGTTATCGACAACTCTGGTGCTCATATAGTCGAATGTATCAAAGTGTTGCGTCATGGCCCAAGAAACTTTGCCAAAGTTGGTGATGAAATAACAGTCGTTGTCAAGAAGGCCAGAGCCTTAGATGCTGAAAACATGCAATCATCAAAAGTGAAGAGAAGAGACATATGTAGAGCTATAGTGGTCAGAACTAAAGCTCCATTCAGAAGATCAGACGGTTCAATCATCAGATTTGATGACAATGCTTGTGTATTAGTCAACAAAAATGGTGATCCTTTGGGAACTAGAGTGTCTTCAGTAGTCGCCAAGGAGTTGAGAGACTTACAATATAATAAGATTGTTTCTTTGGCTCCAAAGACTTTCTAAAAGTTATAAATTTGGAAAATAGATGCTTGTATATAGATGAATAATGCAAAATGTGAAAATAACATGTAGATAAACAACCAGGTTCATCATTCTGTAAACGCACCTATAGTATTCTCGATCAGTGCTATCATTTCATTTAAATTTTTATGATTCATGGTGTTGGATGGTGTGTTGTTGATCAAATCAGCTGTCGATACTAAAAGATCAGAAAAGTTTGATCTCAAAGTTGGCCTCATGATATTGGAAATTGAATACAAATATCCTTGTAGTGATTCGATTGCTTCTATAGGGTTCATTTTATATTCTTTTTCTATTGAAGTTAAAGACTCATATGTTTCGTTTATACTTTGGTCCCTTTCTTTGGAATAATCATCATATTGGCTATTATTGATTAATGTATGATTTGTTTCATTTCTATCTAAGAAGCTGTTATTTAAAATATTTTCCAGTCGTTTTGATGGTGGAGATATTGTAACAAATTCGGGATTCTCGGGATTCTCCAATTGATCGAATAACTCACCTAATTTGTGGTTTATCCTTCCAAATGTATCTTCCAATAGAGATTGCTTTTGTAATTCATTAAACTTGCTTGTTATAGCATCCAAATTAGACACTCTTTCTTGTATCAAAGCGTGATTTTCTTCGAGAAGCTCAGTCAATTCACTTATTTGAAACGATATTAAAGGTTTTCCCGAGAATTGATTGCTTGGAAATTCTGTACTTGATGATGCCGGTGGAGAGATCATCATTACCAATAGATCATATGGGAATAAATAGTCGTATTTCGAAAGTAAATAAAGACTATCAAATAATTATCATCAATATGCAGGAGATGATTTAATTGAACTATATAAACTTAATTGAATAATTACCATTCTTTTAATAAATATAGGAAACAATTTTTCCCTAGTAATTGTTCAATTGAATTTTTTTTATCTTTACAATACTTGTATTTATATTTAATTCTCTAGTCTGTGTAGAATCTAATTTTCAATCCCAAATTTTATTCTGCTGTAGAAATGTAATGTTTAGTTCCCGAATCTTGAAATTCTCGACTAATATTTTATGTGAAGGAGGCCAAAATACTGCAACTGCCAATAAGCCGCGTATACGCTGTATCTCTTGAAATATAAATGATGCAGTTTAGAGATTTATTTTGATTAAAAATTAGATCGAAAAGTTAAAGAACATAAATAGTGTGTACTGAGAACCTAATAAAATTCCTGCATATCGATAGCCAAATGTTTATTGAAGCTCCAAGTTACACGAGATTCGTTCAACAAACCATATTTTTTTCAAAAGGAGATTGTGGGAGTTTATGTTAACTTTCTCTTTAAAGCTTAATAAAAACAATGCATATTTATTCTACAGTGATTGAGACCACAAATTGTAAAAGGAAAAAAAATTATTACTCATTTAAACTACATGTGACTGAACATCACATGAGTCATTTTAGATCTCAATTTTTCACTTCTTTTTGTATCATTTTAAGTGAATTTTTTTTTCTTTTGGGGTTTTGGTACACTCGTAAAATATCAATAGGATGGAAAAAATATACGTATACAAAATTTTCTGATGTCATTAACACTTTTTTTGGTAGAAGCATAAACAAATGTCTGCTGTCGATTCTATCCAAGACAAGGTCAAGGACTTGTCCGTTAAGGATGAGCAACCTAAGGACCAACAATCTAAGGAACAAAAGCCAAAACAAGCTAAGCCAAAGAAGGAAAAGAAGAATGCTGGTGCTCAATCTTCAAACCCATTATATTTGGACCCACAACCAGCTTTTATCGATGAACGTATCAAATTGTTCGACGAGTTGAAAGCCAAGTATGATGCCGAAATCAGTACCAAGGAACAAAAGCCTATCAAGATCACTTTGAAGGATGGTACTATCAAGGAAGGTGTAGCATATGTTACTTCCCCATTGGACATCGCCAACCAAATTGGTAAGTCATTCGCTGATAGACAAGTCATCTCCAAGATTAATGGTGAATTATTATGGGATTTACCAAGACCTTTTGAAGATGATGTTGCTTTGGAATTTTTGGATTTCGAGCACCCAGAAGGTAAAGCCGTTTTCTGGCATTCTTCTGCCCATATTTTGGGTGAAGCTTGTGAATGTCATTATGGTTCCCACTTATCCCATGGTCCACCAACCGACGACGGTTTCTTCTACGATATGTCTATCAACTCTGGTGAAACCTCTGTTTCTTCTGGTGATTTCAGCAATTTGGAACAAGTTGCCACCAAAGCAATTAAGGAAAAGCAAAAGTTCGAAAGATTGGAAATGACTAAAGAAGATTTGTTGAAGATGTTCCATTATAACAAGTATAAGGTTAAGTTCATTTCTGACAAGATCCCAGATGGTACTTCTACCACCGTTTATAGATGTGGTCCTTTGATCGATTTGTGTACAGGTCCTCATATTCCTCATTCTGGTAAAATTAAGGCTTTCAAGGTTTTGAAGAACTCTTCTTCTTATTTCTTAGGTGATGCCACCAATGACTCTTTACAAAGAGTTTATGGTATCTCTTTCCCAGATAAGAAGTTGATGACCGACCATTTGAAGTTCTTGGCTGAAGCCGCTGAAAGAGACCATAGAAAGATTGGTAAAGAACAAGAATTATTCCATTTTAATGAATTATCTCCAGGTTCGGCTTTTTGGTTACCACATGGTACAAGAATTTACAACACTTTATGTGAAATGTTGAGAATTGAATACAGAAAGAGAGGTTATGATGAAGTCATTACTCCAAACATGTACAATTCTAAGTTGTGGGAAACTTCTGGTCACTGGGGTAACTATAAGGAAAACATGTTTGCCTTTGACGTTGAAAAGGAATCCTTTGGTCTTAAGCCAATGAATTGCCCAGGTCATTGTTTGCTCTTCAAGTCTCGTGAAAGATCTTATCGTGAATTGCCATGGCGTGTTGCCGACTTTGGTGTCATCCATAGAAACGAATTCTCGGGTGCCTTGTCTGGTTTGACAAGAGTTCGTCGTTTCCAACAAGATGATGCTCATATTTTCTGTACTGCTGATCAAATTGGTACCGAAATTGCTGGTGTTTTTGATTTCTTGAAGAAGGTTTATGGTATTTTTGGTTTTGAATTTAAAATGGAATTATCTACTAGACCAGAAAAATATGTTGGTGAAATTGAAACTTGGAATAGTGCTGAAGATAAATTGGAATCTGCTTTGAATGAATTCATGGGTAAGGGTAATTGGGAATTGAACCCAGCAGATGGTGCCTTCTATGGTCCAAAGATCGATATCAAGATCAGTGATGCCTTGAACAGATGGTTCCAATGTGCCACTATTCAATTGGATTTCCAATTACCAAATAGATTTGAATTAGAATACAAGTCTGAAACCAATGAAAAGGGTGCTGCTGTCAATAGACCAGTCATGATCCACAGAGCCATCTTAGGTTCTGTTGAAAGAATGACAGCTATCTTGACCGAGCATTTCAAGGGTAAATGGCCATTCTGGTTGTCTCCAAGACAAGTTTTGATTGTTCCAGTTGGTCCAAAGTATTACGATTATGCTCAAAAACTTCAAAAGAAATTGAACGATGATTACTTCTTCTACACTGATGTTGATGTTTCTGGTAATACTTTACCAAAGAAGGTCAGAACTGGTCAACTTTACAAATACAACTTCATCTTTATTGTTGGTGAAGAAGAAGAAAACAATGATTCGGTCAACATTAGAAATAGAGATATTCCTGAAGAACAAGGTAAGAACGCCATGGTTAAATTCGATGATGTTGTTCAACAATTGATTAGATTGAGAGACGAAAAGAGAAGAGATAATAAGTTGATTTAATCTCATATTCGGCTGGTTTATATTTGTAAAAACAATAAATTTTAAAGAATGTAAAACTCATGTCGATTTTGGTAGCGCGCGGAAATTGATGTGTGGGGATGGGATTTTTTTTTTTTTGATTTTTCATTAGTTTAGCAATATCAATTTTACTGATAAAATGTCTGATGAAGATCAATCCAGAAATAACTCACTTACAGATAACCCATTATTGGAGAAACTTAGTCCCGCTCAATTCCAAGCAACCGTAAAATTTTATGAAGCAGATCAGCAATTGACTCAAGCAGATCGTGGAGAAGTTGCTACCGATTTGATCTCAAGAGTTAGGACATCAACTGTTGCTGGTATCGGTGCATCTTCATTGGCTTTATTTGGTCCGACTATATATGCAAAAGTAAATAACATTCAACATACAAGTGGTGTGAAAAGACCAAAAATTTATAAGCCAGTCTTGTCATTTTTGATAAGTCTTTCTACTATGCTTTTCGTTAACCAAGAAGTTGGTAAGCATCAATTCAAAAAGCAAATCCAACAATTACAAGATTCAGGAACAAAACCAAGACAACTAGAAGTTTGGAAGGCTATGGATTATCATCAGGCTGGGTTTTTCTTTCTTTATTTTAAAAAGACATCAGTTGATCCGACTTATATTTTGAAAGATCCAAGAACTATCACTAGACAATCATTGCATGAAGTAAAATATCACCCACCAAGAACAAGCAATGGAGAAATAAGTCATCCTACTTCGGCCACTCATTGGGATAAAATTCGAATGGCAAATGGGTTTGCCCCAGAACAAGTCGAATCACAAGAAAACAGTCTGATAGATTCCATAAATGATTTTGAAGATCAAATCGAAAATTCTAATACTACAACAGAAGATTTTAAACCTAAATCTGCTTGGGATAAGATTAGATCGAATTCAAAATGAACTATAACCTTTGTATATAGCATTTTCTGGTAGCGCCACTCTTAATATTTCACGTGATTTCAATTTAATTTTTTTTTTTTTTTCGATTTGATTTCTGGCCAACACGTCAAATTCAAAAATTATACAATAAATCAAAACAGTTAAATATAAAATGGAAGATTTTGGTGAATCAGGTGAACTTTACAGTATCAAAAACGAATTTTACACTAGTCAGTATAATAAAGTTCAATCATATGACTTGGACCAATTCACTTTAGAAAACCAAATAAAAGTATTAGAATATCAAATTAGATCTTCCATAGCAGTTGGTAAAGATGCATCTCAATTAATTGAAGATGGAAAGTCCCAATTTCCAAATAATGATGAACTTTTCAGTTTGTTGAGTGCTTGGAATGATTTACAATCATTTGGTACTGATGATTCGACTTATTTTCAAGATATTAAAATTGCAAAATTCGAATTACAAGCTGTTTTAACTTCGATTTATTTTGTTAAATTTGAAAATGATATTGATCAAGCAATTCAATTCTTGAATAATTATATTAGTAATTTATCAAATTCTCAAAAATTCCATGAATTAGAACCATATTTGGTATTAATTCAATTACATTTAACCAAGGGGAATTTTACGGCAGCAAACAAAGTTTTTTTGAATCTTGATGATAAAGTAAGAGATAACATAATTTATCAAGTTATGGAATCTTGGTTAAATTCAATCAAAGGTGATGCTGATAGTATCAGTAATTCTTATTACTTTTATGATGAATTATTATCTACTGGTTTTAGAGACGATGAAGATAAATTTGGTAAATTTAAAACTTTAAGTATTTTGTTTGTATTAACTTTGAAATTACAACATTACCCAGAAGCTCAAGAAGTGTTGGATCTGATAAAGGCTTTGGATGTTAAACCTACTGGGGATCATATCGTCAATCAAATCACCTTTGATTACATTGTCAACAACGGTGATAATGTTGCAGAATTACTTAAAGAATTAAAGTCCATTGATCAAGATCATTCATACTTGCAAGATTTAAAAGAAAAAAACTTGAAATTTGATGAAATTGTGGAAAAATACAAGTTTTAATCTTGAAGATATATATTTGTATATTAATAAAGAAGATTTTAATCAAAATGAAACAAACAAAAAATAATAAAAAGTCAAAGAAAGTAGCTTAAATTCCTTTTATATCTAAAGATTGAAAATTCTTAGAAATCAGCGGTATAGACCAAAAAAAAAAACACACAACTTAAAAAGAATGAGGAATAAATGCATCTGGGAGAAATATAAGGTAATTGAAATTTTTTTATTGACTATCGTCAATCTTAACAACTTCATTATCTTCATTTAATTTTAAACCTTCAGCAAGTAATCTTTTTTCAATTTCTTTTAATTCATTTTCTCTTTCTAATAATTCCTTTCTTTTATTAATTAAATCTTGATGAACCCTTTCTTCAAACTTTCTTAATCTTTCCTCTTCAAGTTTAATTTGTTCTTCCTTCATCAAATAATTTGATTCTTCATTAAATCCATTAGATCCAAGTTCACCTGTTAAAGGATCAGATTTTAAATCGGTTGTACTACCATTAACATTCTCACCATCTTTTCCATTAATATATTGAAATTGTTTACCAGAAAGAGCTTCTGTTCTATAATTTTCATAAATCAAATCATGAGTTAATTCTTTAAATTCATTTAAATGTGTAATTAATAAAACATTTTTTAAAATAGTAAAATCATTAATTTCAGAATTTTCAATATTAATTGGTTTAGTATTTATAGGATTCAAAATTCTTAATTTTAATAAATCATCTTCATCTGGGTTAGGATTTTCTTGATATTCATTAGCTCCAATCACAGCAAATGGAACTAATGAATTCAAATATTTGTTATATTCAACGATTTCATCATCAATATAATCTTGTTCATATTCATATTCATTGAATTTATAAAAATTGATACCATAATTATTTAAATCTTCCAAAATCAATTGTTTATTCAATTGTAATTCTTTTGGAGTTAAACAATCTGCTTTAGCAATAACTGGAATTATATTAACCAAATTGTTGACGTGTAACATAAATTTGATGTCGATCTCTGATAAACCATGACCAGTTGGATAAATCATATAGATCAATACATGGATACGTCCATCTTTAAAACGTGGGTTACGTTTGACTCTAGATTCTTCCAATAAAACTTCATCATATTGATGTCTTATAAAATCAACAATAATTTTGAAATCTTCATCACAATTGATCAGATTAGCAAAATTAGGGGTATCAATAATATTTAATGAAATTTTATGACCTTCATTATCTTCCAATTCAACATTTTCATGTCTCAAGGTCAATTTTTTACTAAACGGATCTTGGTTAACAGTCAGTGATGTTGGAATAATGGCATTACCTCCACAAAGTGTATTAATCAATGTGGAACGACCAGATCCACTTTCACCAATAATCATTAGCGAGAAATTGATTGATTTCTTTAATGTCTTACGCTTACGTAAAGCTGCCGATGATGTATTATTATCCGCAGAATAATTGTATCCGGACATGATCACTCTTGGGTAATTATTTAATAGAAAAAGTTGTTAAAATCAATTGAAATTTAAAACACTAGACAAAAAAAAAAAAGAAAATCGGAAAATATCTACTGAACAGATGTTAATTGGGGAAAAAGTTTATATGCAATTCAAAGTTACGATTTACTAGAAAGTATTCAAATTCTTCTCACCACCTCATACATAGCTTAATTTAGTGAAAATTTTTTGGTACTCTTTGACGTGAAAGGTAATTGTTGTTATTTTCAGAATCTTTTCGTCAAAAGAGTCGTTTGTTTACAAGCTGGTTAGGAAAAATAAAAAAAAAAGACACGTCTATTAAACTGTAAAATAAATAAACTGTAAAAAAATACAATTTGATTCAAATAAGAATGTATTAACTACTTAATGCTTTTTAATTTTAATCTTTGTATAATCGATTTCATAATCTGTGAAAACAACAGAAATCGCAATACATAACCAGGCAGGAAACCAACCAAGTATGACAATGAACCATGTCCACAGTTGTAATTCATGCCATGATGTTAATAACCCTCTCATCAATTGTACTGCACCTTCATCTGCATTCAAGTAAAATCCAAACATAAATATTATAACAAATGGGTTAGATAATATTAAACATAAACTAATCTTAATTTTTATCTTGTTATTTTCAACAAATTTGATCAATTTAGATATTGGATCTTTTTTAATTATTAAAGATTCTTCAGTTTTCTTTTCTGATAAAAAGTTTTGAACCTTTTCTTGATATAAAGAAGCAAGTAATGATGGTACAAAAGTTAAAGGTAATGATAAGATACCAATAACCAATGCTAATGAGAAATGAACAATAAGCAAAGTTGTAATCAACATTGAAATGAAAAATAATGCAAATGAAATTAAACCAAATGTAACAATCTTATTGAATTTAATATGTAAATTAACTTTAAAAAGTGGAATAATTGAAATTAAAATCACAATAAATGTTAAAAGTAATAAAATTTGTATAACAATACCATCTCTATTTTCAAATCCAGAATTTAAAGTCAAATAAGGTAAAATAACTGATAATCCATAACATAAAATCTCAATAGTAGTGAATCTGGTTAATACTTGATTAATATTACTTAAAACATCCAATAACAGAAGATCACTATTCAACAATGAACTTAAAGAACTTAAAGCAAATGCAACAGCAATTAAAATTGCAGATGGTAAATAAGTTCCAATTGAAACAAAATGTTTTGGTGATAACATTAAATAGAAAAAGAAAGATTGATGAAACTTTTCCAATAAATTATTGACTGATCTAAAAGTAGAATCAACAACTCTACCGAATTGAGTAACATCATTAGGACCATTTGAACCTTTTGCTTTAATTGTGAATGCTTGGATTTGCCAACCAGAAAAGGCTTCACAACCTGGTGTACTTTGCATTAAACCAGCTAAAGTTAAATTCAAAATTCCCTTGAATAAAACTTTTAATCTAGTAATATAAGTATTTCTAGATATTTCATTTGATGGAGTTTTTTGAATTGAACAATGCATATTTTCATGATAAGCAATTAAATTGGCAGTATTTAATAAATCTAAATTTGGTAATTGACCATTCAAACCTTCATAATACATTTCATAATAATCGAAATGATCTCCATTTTTACCATATTCCATAACTATTGCAGCTTCAATTGAACCAGCAGTATTTTCCAAACTAGTATGATAAGCTTCAACCCATGATCTTAATGGTAAATGACCATTTTCTGCGAAAACTAAAATAATATTCTTTGACCAAATAGATTGCTTACTAAAATATCTTGCAAGAGCAAGAGTAATAGCCATACCACCTTCATTATGCTCGTCATCAGATGTAGTCCATGGAACTGCCAAAACCATGGCTTCGGTATCATCACCTCTTGGTGCATGCATAATACCATAAAGGGTATCATTATAAACCAGATTTTGATGATAAGATGTAACAAAGCCAAATTTATTTAATAATTCTTCAATTTTGGCATTTTTATAAATAATCGAATCATTTTCAAATCTTGTAATTTCTTCTCTATAACCTCTAACAATATTCCATTCACTTTCTCTAAAGTAAGAAGTAACTTGAGAGGGCATCAATGCATTTTCGGAAATATAAGTGTTTCTATAATTTCCGTCAAAAGGTAATATAATTAGCCATAAAATACTTGATACTGCAATTAAAAAGGAAATTATCGGCAATAATTTGATCAACTTGGGCACGACGCCTAGTTTATGCACTTTTCTTAAAAGTGTTTCAGCTAATGCCATCCCGTTTTATTCAATTTCTTAACAAAGACTCAAGGGCGTTGCTTTTATACCTTTGATTTTTTTATTCGTCTGAAAAATGTTGATATGTGTTTGTTTTCAAGATTTGTGATCTAACTCGCGAATCCTGCAAAAACGGAAAAAAAATTACCTTCAAACAATTATAAAGACAGGAAATGCCGTTATTTCTAATTTAAGATGCTGACAATTCTTCAGTATAAACAATTATGTAAACGAATATATAAGCTCCCATTTAATCAAATAATAATTCATCGCATTATCCTGCTAACAAAAGAGAATTTCAAAAAGTCTTCACATTTTAATGCAAAACGTTTCAAAAGATTCATTAAACTTTATGATGATCTTTTAATCGATGAAAAGTATGATGTCATACCTCAATTACTCGATATAACTTACAAGAACGATACTCCTGAGTGGTTAAAAAAGTTTAATAATGTCGACTACTTAAGATTAAAACCATACTGGCCTCAATTGCATTTGATTCATGAATTAACAAAAAATGAAAAAAAATTGTCTAATTTTATTAATGAATATGATTCAAGTTTAAAAAATGAACAAAATGACGATTTTTCAATGGTCAAGTATTTTAATTTCGATACAAGTGAAATATCAAATAATTTTACGCTTTTAAAGAAAATTTCAAATAATCAAAATACAGATATGAAAGAATTGTTTGAACAAGTTAAATTGTTATACCAATTCTTATTCGATAACCAATCGAAATTGGTATCTCGTTCAAAGATACATCCTATAGAAGTGATATATCCGACAAATAGATTTGCATTACCCATACATCCTTTGAATAGAGATAAACGATTACAAAATAAAGTTGCAACCACTAAGCAACTTTTTCAAAAATTGAAACCAATTCCAAAAAATTACTTAGTTGAAATTATTGATTTTGCGATTCATAAACCTCAAAAGGATGAAAACTCACAATTTTCTATTAATAAAAATTATTTCAAGTATATGATTTCAAAACACAAACTTGAAAGTTACGAGTTAAATCCAACCATTAAATATCATCTAAGGAATAAGAAGTTAATTCCGAATGATAACAACATACGTAAGATTATTAGAGAATATGTAATCAAACAATTCTATTATGACCCGAATATCCAAAAATATCAAATGTGTTGGATACAAAATTTCTATGCAAATAATGAATCGATGATTGATTCGAAATTTCAATCAATTATTAAATCTATAGAGTAAATATAATATAATTTTGCCTATTTGCATCAAGCAAATAACCAAATGATTTATGATCATTATTCAAGTCTCCCGAACTATTGAAGTGATTGTTTTTGTTAATTGCCAAAAATTTAGGATTCTTAAGATTAATTTCA
Organism: Kodamaea alishanica (nom. inval.); assembly: GCA_030563745.1. Lineage (NCBI taxonomy): Eukaryota > Fungi > Ascomycota > Pichiomycetes > Serinales > Debaryomycetaceae > Kodamaea > Kodamaea alishanica (nom. inval.). The sequence goes on from JAJMJX010000035.1 coordinate 32,039, forward strand.
CTTTGATCCAAAATACCTGTTTTCTGTATAGAGTCATAATTTAATATACACTCTTTATCACCAGATTTTTCAAGTAATTTAATATATTTGAAACTTTCTAATCGATATGATTCTGAATCATTCAATAACATTATTATTTCATCCTTATTTTTATATTCAAAATTGATTTCTAATGACGGGTTTAATTTTAAGATAATTTTCTGAATTAAGTTAGTCGAGATATTAAATTTAATTATGGATAATTCACCTTGATGCCAACTTGAAATTATACAATTTTCATTTGCCAAATATTTTAATTTAATTTGATCAAATAAATTTAATTCAACATTCAATGTTTCAAAAATTAAACTGTTTATAAAGAAACTTTTAAAATGATTAACAACATTTTGATCAAAATTTTGAGATAAATTAATACAATATTTCATAACATCATTTTTGGGAGATGATTCTGATTGCTTGAAAATATCATATGTTGAACAATCAAGTTTAAAATAATTCAAAAGTGTACTGTTCAATAAAAAGTCATTCACATATTTGAATAAATCTGATTGTTTAAAATATTGTTGTTGACCATTTAAGTAAGTTGCTAGATCATCTTCTTTTGTTAATTTATCAATTATTTCATATTTTATCCAATCAAAAAAATAATTAAATAATCTTTGCTCTTCGTTTATATCCCAAATAAGTTTATAAAATGATTTGATTAGTAATTTTGCATTTATAATTAAATTATCAATTATTTCGACACTTAAACAATCGATTTCATTTTGACTATCAACAAACCATCGAATCAAACTTTTCACGTCATTAAGTAAGATTAATAACCTCTCAATGGCTGCAATTAATTTGGTAAATATCAGATTCCTAAGTTTATCATAAACATCATTGCCCAACTTTGTTAGCTTTTTATAACTCCGTTCACCAAATTGATTTAACCAGTAATCTTTAAGGTTCTCCGGAATTAAATTGGTTAGTATCAAATCATGAAAAAATGAAGACAATTTCAATGATGAATTTTCATCTTCAATTTCTTCAGAAAGTGAATCATATAAATTCGATAAATGCCTATCGAAAAGATTTTGAAAGGGTTCAATATCCAATTTTAAAAAATTAAGTTGTTCTTTAATATAATTCATAATTGCTGTTATTTTACAAAATTTTAAAATCAATCTTGTAATTGATTTTCGATTCGTAGGACTTATTTTTGATTTCATTTGATTCAATTCATATTTGTCATCATTTGAAACTAAAAAGATTTGATTGAATAAATTATTATTGTTATCAAAATAATCCAATACTTTAAAATGATGTTTTTGAGGAAATTTAATAGAATCAATAGTTAAAAAATTATTGAAAGTCATAGAAACTTCATTTTCAGAATCTATAACTATTAAGAAACTCAAGTTCATGTCATTATTTAACTCATCGATATCATTAATACCAATGGGTTGGTTTGTAGATGTAGAAACTGCAAGATCGTCAATTGAACGATCAATGGATAACTTGGGTAGTTTGGAAAGAATATCAACATGAAATATTCTATCAAAGTTTCCATTCAATGATTTGAATTTTTCATTATCATGATAATTGAATTTAATCAAGTTAACTTTAATAAATTTTTTTGATAATACTTTGACTAAACTTCCATTATTCAGATCATATACCTTAATTAACCCATCCATACCTGACAAACAAAATAATGAGCCATTGTTCATAAAACTTATAGAAGTTATTGGAGATTTATTATTTACTGAGTATATTCTCTCACCATTTAATCTGTATACCCATAATGATGTTTTGTTCATCGATACCGTCAACAAATTGAGCTGTGGGCACCACTCCACGATATTACCGTCGGCAAGGCCCATAAACCTATTCGAGCTTATGATATTTAGTGAATTCATATCATGATTCATATTGATAAATGGCTGTGAAATAATAAAGCGCCAAAAATAAAAATACTATAAAAAAAAAATTCAAATTTGGCAAAAAAAAAAAAAATCTACAAAAAATTTGGCATATAATGAAGTTTATATTATTTACTAAATGTTGATATGTACAAGATTAAAGATCCTTGAAGTTGATCATAACCGATGGACCCGAAGTGGAACTTAAAAAGGTTCTACCAAGTAAGTTTGGCTTTTTGGTTCCTGGTGGTTGACTGGCATAAATTGCCTTAGATGCAGCCTTCAAGTTTTCAATGATTTCTTTGTCACTGAAATCGCATCTACCGATTGGCAACGACAAATGTTGTTCCTTTTGCTTAAATGGTAATGCACCAACAGATTTTTCCATCAAAGATTTAATATCTTCGGAAACAGTACCTTTCTTTGGGGTAGGCATTATACCTCTTGGACCCAAGTTTCTGGCAATCGGTTTCAAGTCCTTTACAAATTCAGGGGTTGCGAATGCATGAGTTAAGCCATCGAGTTTGACTGTACCATTTTGAATTTGTTCAACCAATTCTAAACCACCTGCATGTTCAGCATTTAATTCTTTTGCCAATTCACATACTTCTGGTTGTGACGAAAATACTATGACATGGTTATCCTTAATTGGCTTAGGTAAATAGATAGATCCTTGTAATGGCTTTGAACCTCTTTCTGGTAAGACTGTCATCAAGATAGAAATAGTTGTTCTTTTTACTGGTTTACCGACTTCGGCTGCTCTAAGGTATCTCATTGCCAATGGAACATCCATATATAATGGATGCAGCTCAGGAGCTTCTTTATTTTTGTTTTTGACAGATTGTTCTCTTTTTAATCTCTTCTTAGCATCGGTTTGAACCTTTGGAGCTTGGACTCTAGATGAGTATGAAAAATGACGTGTGCTTATACATGTGTAAATTGAAGGTATCTGAGATACAGTGACAGGTGGTGTCGCACAACCGGCTGCAAAAATACCTTTGAGGGATGCTATCCTTCCAATCATCGAGGTATGTATCTATTATTAAATTTAATGAATTTTTGTCTCGATCGATTTTGATATTGAAGAATTTTTTTGTTTTTTCAACGGTCGTGTTTTTGCAAGAATTTAAAAAAGAAGTGGTCACGCGACAACTCATGTGATTATAGAATCCTATTTTTTTCACATTGTTGTCATAGATCTAAAAGCGCACAAAGTTGGCTTATTGGAGTAGTTTTTCTTCCTGCATTTTTCGCCCTTTTTCCGATAATAGCAATGCATAAACATCGTATGTCAAATTCATAAATACTCATGACGCTTTTATTTAATGTTTGATTATTATTCTTGGAAGGCTTGTTTTGTTTTTCTTGGAAGACGTCACATGCATAGATATCAACTGATTCATCTTGAAATCTCTTCATTTTGCTTCCACGCATATGCTGTATGTGATGTTTTTGATTTTTGATTTTTGATTGCATAAATTCAATTATCGGAGAATGCCGAAAGTGGAAATGAAAATGATAATAAGTTACTGTAAGAAAAAAGAGATATCTATAAGATCAAGTTATAACAAGTTCGAGCCACTTTGTCTTTAAAAATATATTAGCAAACCACTTTCAAACATTTGATCAAACGAAGTACTGTATTTCAGTTTGAAATTGAAGTTCATCATCAAGAACTTATTCTTCCCTGAAATAGAAAATGACAAAGAAAAATAATTATAAATGCGCGCAAACGGAACATTTTTACATTTTTCCGAAACTAAAAGCTTATTTCGCTCCAAGTCTTTTAACCGCTTTTGTACTTATGCACATTTCCTATTTTATCACCCCACAGGCGTATGAAATACGATAACATGAAATTAAACTTTGCTTTGCCAATACCTATTTCCGAGGTCTTTTAGGAACTTAAAGTGAGAAAATATAACAAGTATAAAGTAAGACAAAATCAAAAACATAAAGAGTAAAAGTGCCAAGCGACGCATGGAAATGTAGAACCTCGGGTTTTATTTCCCACTTTTTATTTTTCATGATTCTAAGTTCGGATTAATCTATTGTTTGAACTTTTGACTCGAGCCGAATAGTACTGGCTAAGAAATCACAAAACTACCAAGATCTCAATTTCTTTTTGTAAGGTAATATTTCAAACTTGAATTGCTTTTTTTGTAAATTTCCTCCTTGAAAGTGCAAGTAAATCTGCAAACGTTCCTTGTAACGACAAATTCTGTTAGTGAAGCTAAAAAAAAAAAAGAAAAAAAAAATAAAACCTGCAAAGTGAGCACATGTAAAAAGGCCTAGAAAAAAGCCACTAGTTAAAAAAAAAATAATATTAAAAAGAAAATGCGGTCACTTGTATCTGTACGATCAAACCAAAAAAATAAAAAAAAACTTTAAAAGAATGTATAGAACATTCGCATGTTTAAAACTCAAATAATAAATATATAATAAACCAATTCACCAATTTCACTTAATAATATTAAATTGTATAACTCATCCAATCATTTAACCAATATCAAACTGCATTCATAAAATATAAGAACAGCTATAAAACTATAAAAAATAACTCAAACTTAATTATCCATGATACAACTGATAAAGTAACTCGCCAAAATACAACCAGATGAAATCGAAACTTCACACGTATAATCCTTCACCTTTATCAATACAGCCTTCGCCACAGAACGTGACCAATAAACAACAACAGAATCAGCATCATCATGAGCAACAACAACAACAGGTGCTGTCTAAACAACAGCCAGATTCGGCTCCGACACATCAAATTGAGCCAATCACTAAAATACGGCACAACAAAAGTAAATCTAATATAGATGATGAAAGAGACATCGATAATGAAACTAAATGTCTCAAATCTGACAGTAACGAAGAATCTTATGAAGATGATGAAGATGAAGACGCAAACCAATTTAATGTCCCACCAGAATTTTTGAATAGATTAGCAACTTTCCCGCTTTTTAATAAAGCTCCCAAAGCTTTCCATTCCAAAATTGCCTCGAAGTTAACCTTGATGCAATACCATCCGCAAGAATATATAATTAAAAAGGGCGATCCTTCAAAATCAATGTACTGGATCTTAAAGGGAACTGTTACAGTAACATCCACTGATGGTGAATCAATATATGCTGAATTAGCCCCCGGTAGTTTTTTTGGGGAAATAGGTATTTTATTTAATAGACCAAGAACGGCTACAGTTGTGGCAAGAACTAAAGTTTTGGTGGGTGTCTTGACGGCAAATACTCTTAATTTGGTTCTTCGTAACTACCCTTCTATTGAAAGAAGAATTCGTGATGAAGCTCAAGAACGTTTGTCAATGCTAGAAAAGAAAAAGAAATATGATATACCAAACTTGATATCAAATTTTAATAATACAAACACACAAGACACACCTATCAGCAGAACTCCATCACTCTCCCCAAACTCAGCCATATCCATGAATAATAATCTAGTCAACGGGTTGAATGCAAGTGCCTTGGCGAACAATTATTTCCATTTACCCGGTCCTTCAATTCCACCACTTATACAATCACCATCCCCACTCTCATCGACTCGTAACACTACGTCTGATAATGTGGATGCATCCGTATCTATCCAGGAGTTCATAACAAATATTCCCATGTTCCAAAACTTGCCTGCAACAATTATTCATCAAGTTGCGTTGAAAGTTGAGCCGTTAAGCTTAAATGCTTACGAATACGTATTCCGCAAAGGTGATGTCAATTCCGATATCTACTTTGTCATCAATGGCGAAGTTGAAGTTATCGACTATTTGATAGATCCAACACAAACAAGCAACCGTGCATTAGAAAAGATATTGGGTAGACTAAGTTCGGGATCTTACTTTGGTGAAATGTCATTCTTACTTTCTTTGACAAATGGTAATCAAACTAGTACTCCTACAAGAAGTGCAAGTATTAGAACAATTTCTTCTGTTGAATTAATGGTTGTGAAAAGTGATAACTTGAGACAATTATGTGAGAAATATCGTTTTATTGCAGACGACATGAGGAAGACTGCAGATCAAAGGAATATGTTGAATAATTCGATTAGGAAAGAGCTGTTGGTAAAATCAAAATTGTCTATTAATTATTTGATAAATGAAACCGAAGATATAGAAGACCAGAGTACTGATGATTGCGCAAGTAATAGGTTCCCGTCGCCTACTGGTTTTGCTCCTTCGAGACCACATTCTCCATCTTCAATTAGTCATACTTCAGCAGACGATAAGACATTACTCCACCATCCACAATCACGGAGATTCGATTCGTCACCATTGTTCTCACCAAATTGGGATATATTTCAAAGTAGAATCAATTCTGCTTCTACTTCAGGTACAAATACTGGGTTTTCACAGTTTTCAGAGAAAGCATCACGCTCCGTATCCCCAATTACCAATATTGAATCGGTTCCCTCTCCAAATAGTGTTGATGCCGACGCTAAAAAGCGCAAGCATTCTGTTTCTAGATTTGATGACTCTAGCAATGATTATTCCATTACTTTAAACCCTCCTCCATCCAACCCAGTTGTACCTTCGCTAAACAATTTTCAACATTTTCAAATGAATTTCAATAACTCCATTTCCTACAACAGTACTGGGAGTAGATCCAATTCTGTTTTCCAGTACTTGCCTCATAATAAAAGAGTTAGATTGGCTAGCGTTTCAGGCGCCAGAGGTAGAAGAAGGTCGTCTGTGTTGAGTCACAATGGTCCTTTACCTGACAGAATTTTGCTCCGTGTTTTTGAGTACTTGACTTTGCCTGAAGCAATGAAATTGCGTACCTTGAGCAAAAGGTGGCGTCAATTATTGTACGCAGCTCCGAATCTATTTAAAACACTTAATCTTACACCGTGGAATACTAGTGTTGATGATAGAGCATTGATTGCAATCACTGATTTTGTTGGGTCTAGGCCTCATTTGATAGATATTTCGAACTGTTTTCATATTACCGATGAAGGTTTCAGTTATATGGTTAACGAAATTGGTATTGCAGGTAAGCTCAAGACCATTAGAATGAAAAGTAATTGGGAAGTCAGTGCCATGGCTATTATGGATTTAACTGTTCCTTCTGTTGGTCAATGTTTGGAAGAAATCGATTTATCGAATTGCAGAAAAGTTAGAGATAATGTTTTGGAAAGGTTGATTGGTTGGGATACTTCTGAGATCAGTAATGAAGACCTAGTAAAATTAAAACAAGAGCAAGATTTGGATTTTGATATGGAGCTGATTGGGTGCAAGAACTTGAAGATCTTGAACGTCGGTTATTGCAAGCATTTAACTGATAATTCCATGTTTCATATAGCAAATCATGCTAACTTGAGATTGGAGAGTCTCGATTTAACTAGATGTACAACCATCACTGATAAAGGGTTTCAATATTGGACCTATAGATCATTCCCTAGCTTAAAGAAACTATCTTTAAAGGATTGTACCTTTTTAACTGATAAGTCAATAATGAGCATTGCAAATGCTGCTTTAAATTTGGAAATATTAGATTTAAACTTTTGTTGTGCACTCACAGACGTTGCAATTGATGTTTTATGTCTTGGTTGTCCTAAAATCAGAGAACTCGACTTGTCCTTTTGCGGATCTGCTGTTAGTGATTCTTCATTAGTAGCCATTTCATTACACTTAAAAAACTTGGAAAAGTTAATCTTAAAAGGATGTGTCAGAGTCACAAGAGCCGGGGTTGATGCTCTTTTAAGTGGATGTTCACTATTAAATTATCTAAATGTGAGTCAATGCAAGAATGTTCACATATATCCGGGCAGCATTCCAGCTCAAAAACTAAACATAAATCCACAAACAAAGTCTGCGTTTGTTACAGCTGGTCCATTCCAAAATATTATTGAAATTGTCATTTGAAAATAATATCAATTATATTACCCCAATAACCAGCCAGTATTAATCATTAACAACGCTTTTTTTTTTCATCGCTGTATTTCTATTGGTTCCTATTATATCATTTGGCTAGCCTTAAGGTTTTACTAGAGTATCAAGTTTTCATCTTCGCTTCTTTAATTGTATTTTTTAAATTATTTAAATTTTGTGGTCCTCGCTTTAATAGAGTTATATTTTTCGGTTTTTTTAACGTTCTTTTTATTTATATAGAGATATTTATGATCAATATCATGTTAGATTTAAGGAGTTTTCTTTTTAGGCTTTTTCTTAGTTTTATCTTCAAATTCTATAAATGACACTGGGATCCCCTTCTGTTTAAGTAACTCCGTTATCAACTTACCATGAGGTCCTTGGACTGACACTTCAGTGATTTTGGGATTTTGTACACATTGTCCAATCGTTGTAGATCCAGAGCACTTGACTTTCAACTCATCAGATAAAATGTGTGGTTTTATGTTATATGTTTCAAAATTCAAAACCTTTGTAACAATTTTTCTACCAATTTTCATCTCAGTAATAACAGATATCTTTGGTGGTTCACCTTTAAAGATATCTCCTTCAGTTTGTCCTGGCATTATAACTTGAAAATGAGGCGAAAAGTTATTTAAAAAGGCTTTAAAAACTTTATCTCTTGGAGTAGCCTCGGGGCCCAAGTTAGTGATTGATTTCAATCCATCGTCAATCTTAATCGTTTTTGGATTTTTAGGATTAACCAACTCGGCCTTTTTGACGTACAAGTCAAATTGCTTTTTCAATTCTGAACTGGTGTATAAATTATTAAATGGGGAATCCATTTTATTAAAAAACATTCTTGATTTACTAGTTGGTTTGTACAAATTGTTAACTGTCATTTCTTTTGACTTTTTAGACTGGGTTGGTTCTTTGGCAGTAGCATTTAAAGAACCCATGTTTTTGTGTGTAACGAAATTTTGAATTATTTGGTTATTTTTATCCATTAGTTTGATTATAGAAAGGTCTTCATCTTTTCCCTTTGTTTGAAGGTAACCTTGTTTGTCCATTGCCTTTAGGAATTTGGCAGTTTTTTTCCAAGAAGTTTTCTTGATATTACAATAGCTTAGATCCAACACCGGTAAGTTTTTATATATGTAGGATGACATAAATGTTGATGAAATGATTGGCAATTCGATAGTTTCAAGTTTAATAGTTTGTATCAAAGATCTAATGAAAAAGTTATCAATTTCTTCCACGCTTAACGTTGAAACAGTTTCAGCAAGATCATCAATCTCGTTATTAGAAACAGATTCTGAAGGACCATCCACTTCTTCAGGCTCTGAAGTTTTAATATCATCATCCACTTCTTCAATTGTTTCTTGATATGGAAGAACAACTTCAAGTTCTTCAGGAACTTTGATATCCACGTATTTATTCAATTTATACAATTCATCATCGATATTATGAAGGATTTCAACAGCAACACCGGTGGTACCAATGACTCGATCATATTTGAACATATCTAGTTTACAAATACCAACGGCTTTTGAGACAGTGGGATTTTTACTATCAACGATACCAACAATGGTGCCCTTTTTCGCTCTATTATCAAAAGGCGGAACTGTTCCTGGTAACATCAAGTTTGCACCGCCGGCAACAATCGATATAACATGAGGATGGGTCTTGATGAGAGGTAACAAGAAAGGACATTTCCATAGAGTGTACAAAGAAGGATACAATTGTGAATCCCTTGTTTTGAACCACGTCGGCGTTTCATTCTCATCATAGTATATAGTTCCAGAAAATCCTTGAATACTTTTGAATGTTGCTTGTTTTGTATTGATAGGAAGAATGTTTGTTAAGATATCTTTATCAATCTCATCTTGCTTAAGATTATAGTTTGTACAAATCGTCTGAAGGGTCTTTCTCCTTTCTGAAGATTTTATGTTTGCAGAAGCTTTTGGTTGTGGATTCTTTTTAAACATCTTATTTGATATTTTAAAAAGATTTTAAAGGCTAAATTTGGTTATGCGATGTTGCAACTTTATGAACAAAATTGTTAGTTTTTGCCATTAATTTTCAATGGTATTTTGAGTATCAATTTAGGCGCGCGAGTCTTAACATTTTTTTCGCGATCACAAATAATGCTGACATTAGATGACAACACTTCAAAAAAAATAGAAATCAATATATACTCAGTTAACAATCATTTCCATTTTACGTGTATAAACATAGAAACTATGCCCAAAAAAGAGCCTGTTAAACAGGTTGTATCACTGGAAATTCCTAGCGTCACTCTTGTTAGGAAATGGATCATCCTATTTATTTTACTTGTTGTAACATTGTTAGGATATCCAATTTTTATTGGGACAACCACGATTTATAGAGCTGATTTACCCATAGAAGAAGTTGAAGCATTGGCTCAAAATTTCCTAGATGATATACATTTCAAGATACCGATTTATTTAGACGTACCAGAATCGATTAGCTACTCGTTGTCGAAATCACAAGATTTAATTGATCAAAAATTATATGAAAAATTCCCAGAGTTACGTGATTTCTGGTCAATTGATTTGAAAAAAAGCAAGAACATTGCTTCTTTAGATGTTCAAAATGATTACATTGTAAAGTTTGTAAACAATGAGTCTTCTAAAATTGGGCTGGAACCATTTCAAATTTCACCATTCAATAAAGAAACAATGGTGACATTGACACGCGACCAAAGCGTTGATGATTATTTGAAGCTAATCTTGATAGATGAATTATTTAAAGATGAAATTACGTATATGTCTCAATTGGTTAAATCTCAAGCTAACCAGGATAATGACAATGATTTGATTTTACCATACTCATCACACTATAATATTGTATTTTCATTATTTGTTGAAAATGGAAAATCTATTGAATGGGATATTTCTCAATCTGTCGATTTATTTCAAAATGTTTTCAAAAAAATTAATCATTTCACCAATTTTACTGCTAGTACTCAGGTTCAATATTATAGTAAGTTGTCCAATGATATAGAATATGACAACTCATCAAATGCTTATTTGATAGAGAAAAAAGAATTGTCTACATTTGTTAACTTTGGTGACTGGAACCTTATTAGTCATGATATTAGTCCAACTATAAATTTCGTTGTATATTTCCCTGAGGCCAACTATGAAAATATCCCTATGAAAATTAAAGATTCATTGACAAATTCTTTTATGATCCCACAATGGGGTGGGGTTTATATTTTCAATAAGAATATGCCAATATTAGAAGGGACTACTTGTAAAATTACACAGCAAGAATTATACCCAGTTATGGAAGTTTTCTCGTCGCAATTATTCCAATTATTAGGTGTTCCAAGTTATTCTAAATCACCTTCAATTAGAATTGAGAAATTATCTAGGTTGACTATTATTAAGAATATCAGACAATCGTTGGATAATTTGCAGTCTTTGATCAAATTGACTAAGTCTTTAAATGAAATTGCTATTCCTGATTCAACTAAGAACTATGTCTACAAGACATTGGAGTACGTCAAAACATCTATAAAACATTTAGATCAAAGTCAGAATTACTTATTATCAATGGAGCTGTCTGCCAGGGCTCTTGAAAATTCTGACAAGGCATTTTTCGAAAAGCAAATGGTTCAACAGGCGTACTTTCCTAATGAACATAAGTTGGCAGTCTTTTTACCATTATTGGGACCTGTCGGTTCAATTGTTGGTTTGGGCTCGCTTAAATTATTGGTTGAATATTTAAAGGAAAGAAAAACTAAGCAAAAGCGTGATTGAAGAACGAACCTTATATATATATATATATTTGTATGCATATATTTATGTTAATGTAATAAGAGAATCGAAAAGAAAAAACTTTGTTGAAAATTGACAAAGATGATTTGTCATATTGTTAATCAATTTGAACTGATAACCTAGCTACATATATTTGATTGAATCTGAAATGTATACACACAGATTACCGCATTGCGAAGTTAGAAAAGTCTCGGAAAAAATTGTTTATTTTTTTGCAGCTAAACACACAACAGAAAAAAAAGTTGTTCATATATAAATGTGCTTTTCTAAAAACTTAGAGTAGTATTGATCGGAAATTAATCGATGCTGTAGATTTAGTAGCTGGCTTGAGCAAGGGAAATTTCCTTATCGTCCAAATCGAACACAACGTAAGCACTTCTTAAGAAGTTGTCACCCAAGATTGCTGGGGCACCTTGAAATTGGTAACCAACGTTCAATTGACAAGTCCCTTGGATAACGTTACCGTTGTTATCATATACCGGACCTACCAAAGTGCTAAATGGAACTTCGATGGTAGTACCAGAGAAAGTGTAACCCAAGTTACCATTTGGTGGGGTACAGTCAACAGTGTAAGCACTCAACTGAGAATTATACTGAGCGTTTTGGAAGTTGTTTTGAGCAAGACTGTCAACAACGTTTTGTGGTAAGTAAGTGATAGTAGTACCAGAGTCCAATAAGACTGGGAAGCCAGCATCAATAGAATCACCGCCATCTGGGTTAACAGAATCTAAATTAACGGTGAATCTGGTCAGGGACTCAATTGGAAGAGTGACTAAGTTACCAGTATACTTGGAGCTATCGGTACCGCCAAAAATAATTGATCCACTTTCAGATTCAGGAGAATTCAAGTAAAGGGTGTACAAGTTCTTTGAAATGATACCTTGTTGCTTTAAAGCGTATGGGAAGTTAACATAAGCTGGCTGAATAGCTTCAAGGCTTTCAAACCCAATACCCAAGATACCGAGACTCACGGAAGATGCATTGGCAACACCGAATTGTAAGCTGTTGAGAGTGACGCCACTGAAAGAAACATCATCAGTATAATATTCACCAGAACAACCAGTACCATCACCATAGCCAATTTGGAAAACTTCGTTAGTGTCTTTAGCAGTACTAGAAGAAGAGTAGTCATAAGTACCGTCTTGATAACAGAAGTCTTGAGATTCACCTTGTTGTGCATCCTCACAAGTGGCACCGCTACCAACAAACCATAAATCAGCAGAACCTGTGTCAATATCAACAGTAATTGGTTGTTGGTTAGAACCAACTGAAATGTTTGTTGTGTATTGAACTTGTTGATTTTGCAAGTTGAGGGTAACCGACTTATCTTGGAGACCAGCAGCGTCAAGTTGGATCAAGTTACCTGGTTTAACAACCTTCTTGATGGAAAAGTCCAATTTAATACCATTACCATCCCTCTTTGAGAGATCAGCAGGCAAAGCCAAAGCGTTAGCCATCATGGCCATGGCAAGACAGATGAAGACGTTTTTAGTAAAAATGGAAAATGAGACCATAGTGAGTTGATTGTTATTTTATTGTGTGTTTGTAGAAATTGTAATTCCTGATGAGAAAGAATTGTAAAACTAGGTGGATTTAGATTTGAATTTATACTTCAAATTAATGATGTTGATATTTTTCTATTAAGGCTCTTATTTCCGTTTGACTGCTCCAAAGTATTGGCATGTATTGTCAAACTTGAATTTGATTAAACTAAAAAAAGGCCTACGAAACAAAATAAAAAAAAACCGATAAATTCCTCGGGATGCATAGATAAGGCTTGTGGCTTTATGTCGGGGTACTTTTTTAGGGTACGGCCCGGATTCTTTGCAGAAAGGAACTCAAATCCACTCAGGCAAGCGGCAATCTGATATAATTATATTTTGTATTGTTTCAGCTGATTTTTTACAGTCATGGTATGCGTCAATACAAAAAAAAAAAGAAACAAGAAGTTCTCTCGATTATTCAGTCTCAAATACATACAATCTCGAAAAAAAACCGTACCTTAATGACAGCATGAAACTGATTGAAATTAGAGTAAATGGAAATCCTGTCACAAAATAATGTTTCAAAAATAGCTGCGAATTAAATACAAAAAAATAAAAGATAAAAAAATACAATCAATTCTCATTCTGACTTGTGCATGGTGCATAATAAAGATTGCAAAAAAAAATAAAAATTGTGAAAAAAAACCCAAACTTCTACGCGTTCAAGAGTCTTTCTCGGGTAAGATACATACTTGTGGTAGGGGAAAAGAGGCTTACAATTTTTATTGTCTATTCATATGGCAAAATAAATCTTTTTTTGGTACGTTAGCTGGAATTTCTGACAATAACGAATATTAACAAACTTTTGGTGATTCACGGTATTTTATTTGAAGTATAAAAAAATTGAAACCGTAACAGTGATTATTGTTCTTTCTTTGGAGGCCTTTAATAATATATTAACATCTCAAAATATGGAGACTCAAATTTTTTTCCGCTGTAGTACGCCGCCTATATTTCCAAATAGAGTTGGATGCAAATGTCAATTAAAAAAAAATTCTAAGACCAAAAGAGATAACAATAGATATTCGTATATTATTCAAACCATCTGTCGGTGAGATATTAAAATGAATCTGATATCGAACCATTTTTTAGAGATTGTCGGATATATTCACCTCACGGCTCGAATCTTTTAATATTCTTCACTGAAATTTTTCGACCTAACACTTCAAAATTACCTTCATGCATGTTCCTCTGATCAATCAAGCTTTGTGGTATATTTATATGGCCGACATAACAATAAGAAAGAATTAAAGAGAGCTCTCATCGTAATCAGGAGATTTTCAACAATCTACAAGGCACAAATGATCTTTCATCATTACTCCTGTATAAAATTACTCTATTGTTCGAATGATTTTGTGCACTGTTTAGACCGCTTTCGCTCCCCAGCCAAGACCGGCAGGTGTGAACTCTTACATTGACGTGAGCCGCATAGATAAGCTTTTCAAAACTGTGGTTTCTGGAATTGTGTTACCGCATCTATTACCTTTATGCATGGCTATTAAGACGTAGCTTGGTTTCTGTCATATTCCCCTTAAAAACTTTGAAAAGTTCGCCGACATTTATTGCCGTCAAAATCATTCCTTTTTCCTTCTAAAAATTACTTCCAACAGTTTTGAACAATCTATTAGTGAACACACATCAATAAGATTTTTCTGTCTCTTCGTTATTGATCTCTTACAAAGTGTTTGCTGGGGCTCATAAACAGACAAATCACATTAATCTTGAAAAATCAATCTAATAAATCGCTTATCGTCCTAATGTAAACCTTGTTGTCATGAATTTCAGGAGAAAATCTTATGCAAGACCCCTTAAAGATAGTACTGCCATATGACCGTACGACCGAGTGACTTAATTCGCTTCAAGTCTCCTTCTCTCTTCGTGTTTCATGAAAATAACTGTTCGATATTTTTGACGTTCGGCGCATAAAAAGCATTCCGAGACGCCATGTGAGGTGCGAAAAATACTATTTGACAATTACCAAGTTTTGGAGAGCATTCTCCACATAGCGATGTCCGTGCAAGCAAGTGGATACTAATAAGATACAGGTGAAAAATATGTCTTTGATTACAAAAATTCTTCTGTTTATTGGACCGAAAGTTGTGGCATCAATAATTTGATCAAGGTGCGTACAGCACTTGAAACTCCTTTGACTTTCAAAGCAAAAAAATATATATTAAACAATTTTGTGTTTCCAGTAACTCTTAAACCTCAAAAGTTAATTCCGATGTAGTCCCTATTTCTCGTATCTCGGTATTTAGGCAAGAATAAACTACATTGGTTGTGATATGGTATGTCATTCAATCAATTAACATTTCTATCTTTGCAATTTAAATCTTTAAAACATACCGAATATCTCGTTAATTGTGGCTTGTAGCTTTTTTTGTCAACTTGTTTCATATAGACTGGTAATAATTCTGTTGTTAATGTTTACGAAAGAGGATAGCTAAAACTATACGGGAACTTTTATGTTTTAGAAGGATATTACTTGCAGGAAAGGAGGATGAGAGCTTGGCTAAGTTGGGGAATTTATCGACACCATAGACTTTGGTCGAATACGGATGACTTGGATGAAGACAATCGAACATCGCCAAACATAATATTCTGAGCTTTTGTTCAAAACTAGATGATAAAATTAAGGACCATATTCCAGCTTTATTTGTATTTGAAGAAAATTAGGTGTTAAGCAGAATTCATGCACGAAGACGACAATTCTCCAATATTGAATTCTAATTCATTTATCCTCTGTCTTTAAAATTTCTTAAATTTAAAAACATATATTTGACCAAATTTCGCAACAATTTACCAAAAAACAATCACGTTACAGTATCGATTAAACAAATGCTACAAAATTGGGACATTAAACTGAAACATAACCACTTTCGCTAGATCAACTGAGGCAATATGAATTTCATTAAAAATTTCAACTTGAAAAAGAAAAGAAATCCTTAAGAATCTAGGAAAAGAGGTGTTACATTGCTGGTTCCTAATTGTCCTAACAAAATCGTGTATGAATTTTCAATGTGTTGCGAAAAAAGATGGGTCGCACCCTTTTCGTTTACTACTATTGAATATACAAGCGTCTATATCAAGACATGAAAAACCAAAAAGGAGGCAGATAAGATCACTCTGCAATTTGATGGCATGTTCTAAGCGGTTATCCCTAATTCATTCCTAACTCTAGCGGAGTCACCAAATATATCATAATCAAGGCTATGCGACAACACAATTTCATATACTTCACAACATGGAAGTTATGACGCACGGTTGCAAAAAAGTCTTTTAATGAAGAAAAGTAGATATTGACGGTTTTCTTCGGCTTCTAATCGCGTGATTCGGAATTTGCAACGAAGTTTGTGGCTAATCGACCCAATTATGTTTGGCCAGGGGCACAATGGGAGTTAAATTTTAGTGGATCACATTAGAAAATACGATATTGGTACTTTTCATTCAAGCTTGAGGTACGGAAACTAAAGCTGAACATACCTAGAGAGACTATCACCCAAAAAGCCATCGGATGCAATATTCTAGAAATGATCTAACGAGAATTGGATGTCAGCTGTGATGGTTTGCGGAAGGCATGTATCCTTGGCGATTGCATTGTTTCCTCATATGTTAAAGATAAATGCGGTTTATAAGAACAAGTATATAACGCATGAGCGGATGCAAATCGAACTATTTGTATCGTGTTGAGATCGAAGCAGTTTTCAAGGAAAGCAGGTTAAAGCCCAAGTCCAATCGGTCAGCACCCGCGTCGCCTCTAAAGGCAAAATTGCTGTCATTGTAATCGAGGCTTCTTTTTATCAAGTGATTTCGTTGTTATTAGTTTAAAATTTACGAGAAATAAGTTCATTTTTAACGCCTTTTAAACCAAAAGTACAAAAGCTACTAGTCTTTACCCCCAAAATTTCATTTTCGATTGATAAGTCGATAGAACAAACCAAAGCATGCCTTATAATGCGACTGTGTTTGAGTGAATTCTATTATGAAAATGCAAGATTAAGATGTTTTATAGCTCTTCCAGCTATCCTACATTGCTCTGTGTCAACAAGCCAGATTCTCTGATCCCGCCTTCTTGCATTCTCGAGAATACGGGTTTTACGATCAAAAAAACAATCTTTTGTATAATTCCCGCATCCAATATGCATTCAAATTAGTAATCTAGTTCAAGTCGAGGCTATATCTTTATTACGCTATTTTTTGTGAACCCAACTTATCTTCAAAAACCGTTTTTCAGGCATGCTTAATCTATAGTTGAATTTAAATGTGGAACTCTCCCACAATCATTTTTCCTGTTGAGATTTCACGCGTATTTGAAGCTCCCAACAAAAAAGTTTGGGGGGCAAAAGAAAAAGAAAAGTGTTCAAAAAATCAAGGAAATAAAAAAGAGAACATGTAATCTGGTTGCTTTTCTTCGCTAAAAACAGTAACTATGATATAGATTACATTTCATTTCTAAAGTCTACTGGTTGCAAAAAAAAAAAAGCATATTCTAATGAAAAATTTATTTATGTATGAATTTTTTTGATAGTTTCACACAATTGACTTCACAAATTTGATGCGCGCGCCTTTATGTAGAATAAAAAAAGACTCATCGACAAACATCTAATCATTAAAGATGTCTAAAGTGTTGTACAATACGCTTGGTTTAGGTACTGTGGGTATCGCTTCGTACTTTTGGGGTAGATCGAGCTCTCCATCCGAAACGCCGACCCCTACCGCGCCAAGTAACCCTAATAATTTACCTGCACGTTCTCCAGGTCCTGAATCTGGTGTCCCAGCCTTTGATTCCTCAGTAATAAGACCTCAAGATTTCTTCAAATATGGATTTCCAGGTCCTATTCATGATTTGCAAAACAGAAGTGAATTCATTAGTTGTTATGATAGAGCTACACGTAACCCATACTGGGTTCTCGAGCACATCACCAAAGATCTGATTCGTTCGGTTCAAGGCATTGATAGAAAAAAATCTGTATTCAAGGAAGATGAGGTTGTTCCTGCTAAATTCAGAGCCAGATTGAGAGATTTCTTTAGAAGCGGTTATGATAGAGGTCATCAAGCGCCAGCTGCCGATGCCAAATTCTCTCAAGAAGCCATGAATGAAACTTTTTTCTTGACGAATATGTCTCCACAAATTGGTGATGGGTTTAACAGAGATTATTGGGCACATTTTGAAGATTTTGCACGTAGATTGACCAAAAGATACGATAATGTTAGAATCATGACTGGTCCATTATATTTACCAAAAAAATGTGATGATGGTAAATATAGAATTACATATGAAGTTATTGGCTCACCACCAAATATTGCTGTTCCTACCCACTTTTTTAAATTGATTGTTGGTGAAAGCAACGATACAAATGAACCAATCGCAGTTGGTGCCTTTGTAATGCCAAATGCACAAATTCCAAATGAGACCCCATTGACATCATTCCAAATTCCTGTGGAAGCATTGGAAAGATCTAGTGGTTTGGAATTGTTGCAAAAAGTTCCATACTTCAAACAAAAGGATTTGTGTAAGGAAGTAGATTGCCAAATTATAGTGAGAGAATTCCCAAAACAAGTCAACAAAACTTTGGCATTACCAGGAAAATAAGCCTGTTGAGAAATATTATGTATATACAAGAAAGATAGATAAACACTATAGATATAATTCCGCATTTTAATTAAAATTCCGCCCACATGATAAATTTTAATCGAGTTTATTCTTGAGGAATGTGTGTAAAAAAATCGTATGTTATCATGTCAGAACTGTTGGTCCAAAATCCCACATGATTACATAATAAGCTACATAATCAATAAATATATTTATTTTTATTTTGGCGAGAAATTTATTTTTTCTCTAACGTTGATTACATAAGGGCCAACATTTTTGACTTGCACTTGTTTACGAGTATGAACAATAGTCCTTACAGATATATCCATTTTAGAGATTAGAGTTGCACACTTAAATTATGGGTATATGTTGTAATTCAAAATCAATAGCAATGATTAATCAACAAATATCTCGAGGAATAGGTTCTTGGCTCAGGGAAGTTTAGGAAAATAAGCAAAAAGAAACAGAATGAAAAAAGAAAGAACACCGTATTCCTTATTCTTCCATTTGTGTACAAACCGTACCCAACATAAGTTGTTAAATTTTGCAACAAAAAAAAGAAAGTGCGGAAGAAAAAACAAAAAAT